>JAODAL010032850.1:0-46353 GCA_025379985.1 Phyllomedusa bahiana
TTTGCTGCTTTTAATTTGGACATTAAAGAGAAAAAAAAAATATTAATTGGGCCCGATGCTATGTCTCGTCCCTTAAATTTTTTTTTATTCTACCCATCGCCTGAGCGCTAACCAAGTTTTCTACTGAGTTTTTTCCCGCTTGCTATGGTGAGGAGTTGAAACACAGTGATTATCATTCCTGTACACATGGGCAGTATTATAGTAGTTATATTCCTGTCCACAGGGGCAGTATTATAGTAGTTATATTCTTGTACATAGGGGCAGTATTATAGTAGTTATTTTCCTGTACAGAGGAGCAGTATTATAGTAATTATATTCCTGTACATAGGGGCAGTATTATAGTAGTTATATTCTTGTACATAGGGGCAGTATTATAGTAGTTTTATTCTTGTACATAGGGAGCAGTATTATAGTAGTTATATTCTTGTACATAGAGGAAAGTATTATAGTAGTTATATTCTTGTACATAGGAGGCAGTATTATAGTAGTTATATTCTTGTACATAGGAGCAGTATTATAGTAGTGTAGTAGTAGTATATAGTGTGACTGGACACCTGTGACGTCACAGGTCATTATAAGCTTATATCTCTCCTCTGCTCCTGGAGTCAGTTATGAATGAACAGTTTCTTGCCTTGGCTCCGGCCCCGCCCCCTGCCTCACCCGCCCCTCCTATTGGCTGCTGGCCTCGCACAGCCCCGCCCAGTGCCAGGGAGCAGGGGCGGCCGCAGGAACTTCCCTGGCTCTGGCAGTTGCGGGCTCCGGGGAGCTCAGCGCCGTCCGGCAGTGTCGGTTGTGGCTCTCGGGCGCCCCCCAGCGCCGGGTGACGTGTCCGCTCTCAGCCTCTGTCTCCGCGCAGTGCGGCAGCATGCCCCGCCTGTAGGGGGCGCCGCTGAGCGAGGATGTCAGACAAGATGTCCAGCTTCTTATACATCGGGGACATCGTGTCTCTCTACGCCGAGGGCTCCGTCAATGGCTTCATCAGCACGCTGGGGTAAGACGCGGCTTCTCTCCCGCTGGGGCTCGTACACACGCTGCGGCTGCGGGTGCGGTATTCAGGGGGCAGCGCGGGCATCCAACGGGAGCTGCAACCTGTCACCGGCGGCGGAGGAGGAAGTGCCCAAAACTTCTGCGAGAGGCCTAAACTCTGCGCGAAGTCACAGCGCCCCCCCCCCCCCCGCCCTGTAATAATGCGATAATGTCCAGAGCGGATACAGATATTCAAGCTATATACCCCTGCACTGCTGTGTGATATACATGCTATATTCCCCTGCACTGCTGTGTGATATACATGCTATATACCCCTGCACTGCTGTGTGATATACATGCTATATACCCCTGCACTGCTGTGTGATATACATGCTATATACCCCTGTCCCTGCTGTGTGATATACATGCTATATACCCTGTCCTGCTGTGTGATATACATGCTATATACCCTGCACTGCTGTGTGATATACATGCTATATACCCTGCACTGCTGTGTGATATACATGCTATATACCCCTGCACTGCTGTGTGATATACAAGCTATATACCCCTGCACTGCAGTGTGATATACATGCTATATACCCTGTCCTGCTGTGTGATATACATGCTATATACCCCTGTCCCTGCTGTGTGATATACATGCTATATACCCCTGTCCCTGCTGTGTGATATACATGCTATATACCCTGCACTGCTGTGTGATATACATGCTATATACCCCGGTCCCTGCTGTGTGATATACATGCTATATACCCCTGTCCCTGCTGTGTGATAAACATGCTATATACCCTGCACTGCTGTGTGATATACATGCTATATACCCTGCACTGCTGTGTGATATACATGCTATATACCCTGCACTGCTGTGTGATATACATGCTATATAACCCCTTTACTCTGTTGTGATATACATGCTATATACCCCTGTCCCTGCTGTGTTATAATTTCTGTATACCTGTCCTGTGTGTGTATACATGAATACCTGCACTGCTGGTGATATACTGTTATCCCCCGCCCTGCGGTGATATACATCATATCCCCGCCCTGCTGGTTTTTATACATGCTAATACCCTGCCCCGTGTGGAACAAAAGTATATACCTTCCTGTTGTGATATACATGCTTAACCGCCTGTGTGTGATATACATGCTTTACCTGCACTGCTGTTGAAAATCTATATACCCCCCGCCTGCTTGTGATATACATGTTTTAAACCCCGCCTGTGTGGTATACATTTCTTATACCCTGCACTCTGTGGTTTTCTTTTTTTACCCTGCCCTGCTTGTGATTACTGCTATTTACCCGCACTGTGTGTGAATACAGCTATATCCCCCCGCCGCTGTGTGATATACAAGCTAATTTCCCTGCCCTGCTGTGTGATATACATGCTGTATACCCTGTCCTGCTGTGTGATATACATGCTATATACCCTGCACTGCTTTTGTATTACATGCTATATACCCTTGCACTGCTGTGTGATATACATGCTATATACCCTGAACTGCTTGGAGATATACATGCTATATACCCTGCACTGCTGTGTGATATACATGCTATATACACTGTCCTGCTTTCTGATATACATTCTTTATACACTTTCCTGCTGTGTGATATACATGCTATATACCCTGTCCTGCTGTGTGATATACATGCTATTTTTTCCATGTCCTGCTGTGTGATATACATGCGATATTATCCCTGTCTGTGTGTGATATACATGCTATATACCCCTGTCCTGCTGTGTGATATACATGCTATAAACCCCTGTCCCTGCTGTGTGATATACATGCTATATACTCCTGCACTGCTGTGTGATATACATGCTGTATACTCCTGCACTGCTGTGTGATATACATGCTGTATACCCTGTCCCTGCTGTGTGATATACATGCTATATACCCTGTCCCTGCTGTGTGTGATATACATGCTATATACCCTGCACTGCTGTGTGATATACATGCTATATACCCCTGTCCCTGCTGTGTGATATACATGGCAATCGATCAGCGGGCATAGAACCCGATCACACGGCATTGCAGCGCATCACGCGGCATAGCAACCATATCTGCGCGAACATGGCAACCCATCAACGTGCATGGCAGCGCATCAACGCGCATAGCAACCAATCAGCACGCATGGCAACCCATCAACGTGCATGGCAGCGCATCAACGCGCATAGCAACCAATCAGCGCGCATGGCAACCCATCAACGGGCATGGCAACGCATGAGCACGCATAGCAACCCATGAGCGGGCATAGCAACCCATCGGCGGCCATGGCAACCCATCAAAGCTCTGGAAAGATGAAAGTGAACTTGTTTGGGGTGCTATGGTGATTGGTTTCTATGGGAACAGAGAGAGTTACTGACGGATAATGACACATGTTCAAATAATAATTTTAATTAAAAATTTAAAATAATGTTAAATAAGTTGTCATTGGGAGGCCCTGTAGCGGCGCTGTATTGGGGAGGGGCCTTGCGGCGTTTGCATTGGGGAGGGGCCCTGTACCCCGGCGTGTCTTGGGGGGGCCCTTTAGCGGGCTTTGTCTTTGGGCGGGGCCCGTACCCGGCGTTTTGTCTTTGGCGGGGCCCCGGGCGCCGGCGCCTTTTTTTGGCGAGGGCCTGTAGGGCGCTGTATTGGGGGGGCCCCTGTACCCGGGCGCGTCATTGGGGGGGGCGTAGTTGACGCTGTCATTGGGGAGGGTCCTGTAGTTGACGCTGTCATTGGTCAGTGTTGTAGCTGGTTCTGCTTTGTGGCATTTTTCGGCAGTCTCAGTGCTTGTCACTCAGGCTCCTTCCTCACCTGTAGATTTTTCTAGTTTTTTTCCAGATATTTGTTTGCGTTTGTCACTTTGGGATTAGAGCACAAAGGACATGAAATTCCCCCTGCTGCCGGTCTGCTGCCCACACATCTGCCCGCTCGCCCGGATTAAGGGGAATTATGTGGAAACATTCCACAGGGCGAGAGTTCATAGGTGTGAAAAGGTTGCAAAATACTACAATTCATTTCAGTTTAGGGTTCACAGGTTTAATCAGTCCTTGGGAAAGCTGGGTGACGAGTGGTTTGACCATCATCATGGCCCTCACAGAGGTGTCCTTATCTTTTTTTAACCCGGTTTTAGGTTGCAACTGTCTCCCAAAAAACCCTGTGGAATCGGGAATGGTGGCCATATTGGTTGTCACACAGCTCAGACCTCGGCTCTGTAGGATTGTGTCTGTATACACTTGGTGGAATTGTCCTTTCAGGAAAGAGTGGGCAGTTATGATTTTGGGAATGATAGGAGACGTGGGAACTGGATTTTTTAGCCACCCCCAGGTAGGTAAGCTATGTTGTGTCTGGTATAGTTGGGGCTACTTTGGTTGGTAGAGGACACTTTGCTGTTGGTAGCGAGCACCCTGGCGGCGCTTTTGGGGTAGGGGCCCCTGGGGGGCCCCGTTGGTAGCGAGCCTTGGCGGCGTTTTGTAGCGACCCCCCCGGCGGCCTTTGGTTTTTGCAGCCCCCTGGCGGCGCTGTTGGTAGCGAGCACCCTGGCGGCGCTGTTGGTAGCGAGCACCCTGGCCGAGCTGTTGGTAGCGATCACCCTGGCGGCGCTGTTGTTAGCGAGCACCCTGGCGGCGCTGTTGGTAGCGAGCACCCTGGCGGTGCTGTTGGTAGCGGTCCATGTGGAATTGTATTGGTGGTGTTGGAGCAGGGTACTGTAATGGTGTTAGCAGGTCAGTGGAGTAGTGTTGGTAGAGAGCACTCTGTTGGTGTTGTTGATCGAGGGCTCTGCGGTTTACAAGGCATTCTAGTGGTGTTGTTAGAGAGCATACTGGTGGTGTAGTTGGCAGAGGGCACTGTGATAGTGTTTGTAAAGGACATTGGGGTGTTGTTGGTAGAGAGCATTCTGGTGGTGGCGTTGGTAGAAGCACTTTTGGGTGGTTGGCAGGGCACTCTGTTGGATTTTGTTGCTTAAGGGCACTGTGGTGGTGGTTTTGGTAGAGGGCACTGGTGGCGGTGGTGGGGGGCACTGGTGGTGGTGTTAGGGGGCACTGGTGGTGGTGGTGGTGGGGGGATGTGGTGGTGGAAAAAAGGGCAGGGTGGGTTGGTAAAAGGATGGTGGTGGGGTAGTGGTGGTAGAGGGCATGGGTGGGGGGGTGAGGGACTGGGGGGGGTGGTTTGAGGGCACTGTGGTGGTGGTGGTAGAGGGCACTGTGGTGGTGGTGGTAGAAGGCACTGTGGTGGTGGTGGTAGAAGGCACTGGTGGTGGTAGTGGTGGTGGTGGTAGAGGGCACTGTGGTGGTGGTAGAAGGCACTGGTGGTGGTGGTAGAAGGCACTGGTGGTGGTAGTGGTGGTGGTGGTAGAGGGCACTGGTGGTGGTGGTGGTGGTAGAGGGCACTGTGGTGTTGGTAGAGGGCACTGGTGGTGGTGGTGGTGGTAGAGGGCACTGTTGGTGGTAGTGGTGGTGGTGGTAGAGGGCACTGTGGTGTTGGTAGAGGGCACTGGTGGTGGTGGTGGTGGTAGAGGGTAGTGGTGGTGGTGGTGGTAGAAGGCACTGGTGGTGGTGGTGGTGGTAGAAGGCACTGGTGGTGGTGGTGGTGGTAGAAGGCACTGGTGGTGGTTTTGAGGGTGGTGAGTGTTAGAGGCACTGGTGGTGGTGGGGGGGTGGGGCCCGGGTGGTGGTAGAGGTGGTGGTGGTAGAGGGCACTGGTGGTGGTAGTGGTGGTGGTGGAAGGGCACTGTGGTGGAGTGAGGGCATGGTGGGGTGGTGGTGGTAGGGGGGCATGTGGGGGTGGTAGAGGGCATGGGGTGGTGGTGGTTGGTAGGGGGACGGGGGTTTTGGTGGTGGTAGAGGGCACTGGTGGTGACATTGGGGGAGGCCACTGTTGCATGTACTGTTGGAGTAACAGTGTGGTTGGTATTTTTGAGGGTTCATTATCGCTGGCATTATAGAAAGAGCACTGTCTCTGGTGCTGCCACTCTAAAGGGTGTACATTAATCTGAAGGCGTCAGCCTCTGAGGTAGACGGCCATGCCGCGATTTGCGCTAATCGTAGCACCTAAAATTTCATTGGTAGAATATGTAATGCGTCTATCAAAGCACATTCCGCACAGAGGCGCATAGCTTATCATTACCAGTATATGAAATGCGCCTAACACATACACCTGTAATATTATGTGAAATGCACCTAACACGTGTCGCCTTTGGTGTTCTAGTTTAGGCCTTTGCTGTTCAAAGCCATAGGAGACGTGGGCGGGGCTCTGACAAATCTTAGGCTATGTTCACACGGTGTATTTGCAGGGCGTAATTACGCCCCGCAATTACGCCGTGTGACCGGGGGCGGGCGGGAGCGGGGGACTGAGCAGGGGGCCGGCACTTCGCCGGCCCATAGACTTGAATTGCTAGCGGCCGGGCGGGGAGAGGAGACGTAATCCATAGTTCTCTATGAGAACTGTGAATTACCGTAATGACTGGGACGTATTCCAGTAGTAATTTGCGCACTTCGGCGCATAATTACGGACCGAGATACGGCCCATTTTAAGCCGTGTGAACATGGCCTTAGGGTGCTTTCACACGGTGCGGTTTTGGTGCGTTTTTGATGCGTTTTTTGTGCTACAATGTATATCATTAATTGCTGTACCTTCCTGCACAAGAAACGCATCCAAAAAAACGCACCAAAACCGCAGCGTGTGAAAGCACCCTTATTCTCACGTTTATGAGGTAGAGACTGGTCACTGCTCCCAGAAAAAGGACTGAATCCCTGGTCAGGCAACTGGCTGCAAAGATTAAACCGGAAAGGGCAGTGAGAGTGGTGATGTCTGGGGGGCAGGGAGCCCCTTTAATCTCCATATTTACAGAGCTTTCCTTTTCTGCGGGTCCCAGTGGCTTTTGTCCTTCAGCAGACATATCTGTGTTTGTGTCCCGGTAGCCATGGCGTCCTGGGTGTCTGGGGGTTTTGTGTTCTTTGGGAAGTGACAGAAATTTTTTTTGTTATCTGATGGTTGATAAGTAAAGAATTCTCCCCCCATTTTTTGGGCTATTTGACCTTTCCTACTCTTGTCTTCTCCAATTTCCTGTACTATGAGGAACCTTAAACAAGTCTGTAGCATAGAGCAGCCATTGCAGATAGGCCTGTGCCCACCACTGAGCATGGACTAGTGGTCACTCAGCCAAGAGGACTGGTGGTTTCTAGGCAACCGCCCCTGTATGTTACAGTGATACTGATTACACTGAGAACGCACCGTTACTACAGCGGAATTAGGGCACACTCTCATGTTACCATGGTAACGACCACGACCATTCACACATATGATCGTGTCCTAAGATTTTGCTTAGTGCTGACCACTGTAACTTAGTTTATAATGCAATTTTTTTTCTTGCCTTTTCTTTTGTGTGCAAATATTAAGTTTTTGGTTTTTATTGTGCATTTTTGCATTTTTTTATTTTTGGATGTCCCTGTTCACATCTGGTCTACTTATCTTTTGTGTTCAATGCAGAAACCGTATAGGACAATCCCAAGAGGGCCGTACTGAAGTCTATGGCCCACCATGTTATTTATGGGCTGTCAAAAATGAGATATGAATGGAGCCTAATTTGTAATTTGCTAATATTTTTTTTTTTGTAATTGGTCATTTTATGTATGTATTTTTAATTAAAAAAAAATAATAAAAATTATTTTTATTTTTTTAACTTTTTTTGCAATTTCATTTTTTTTTCTATTTTTATTTGTAATTCTAATCTTACGTTTTTTGTTCTTTGTCATTTTGCTTTTTTGCACATTTTTTTTCAATTACGTCTTTTTATCATTTGTAATTGGTCATTTTGTATTTTATGTCTCGTTGTCGTTTTTATTTACATTTTTTCACTTTTTACGATTTTGTACATTATTTTTTCGGGTTTTTATTATTTGTAATTGTTCACACGTTTATTTTTTATTGGTCTTTTTTGCTATTTTTTTAAATGATGTTTCTCTGGAATTCGTCGTTTTTGAATTTTTAGGTATCCTTGACAGTTTTATTTTTTCACTTTTTTTGCGACTGTACATTTTTTATTTTTTGCAATTCTTTTTCTATTTGTCATTTTGATTTTTTTAATATTAAAGAGAAAACCTGTCAATAGTTTCCCCCCCTGGCTGGGACAGCACAAGTAGTTGTCAGACTGCTGTTTCCAGGCTGTGTCCTTATTTTGTAAAATGGTAGTTTTGTGTTTTTAAAGCTCAAAACTGCAGTTTTCAGCCCGAAGAGTCATTGAAGAGTCAGTTTTTTTTCAAAAAACCCGCCCACCTGAGGCTAGCCCCCCCCGGGCCCCCCCCAACCTAAATGAAAACCATTACTTTCAATAGGTAGAAAAAAGTGATAATGCAGTGGGGGGGGCTAGCCTTTGGTGGGGGGGCCAACATGCTTGAAAAAGATTTGAGGGGTTAAAAAGCTTAAAAACTGCTGTCTTCGAATAAGGGACACAGCGTGGGAAAGCAGGTTGACACTGGTTGTGTGCCCTCAGAAAGGGGGGGATAAAAAGTGTGACGGGGTTCCCTTAAGTTTTACGGGAATTGTTTTTTTTTTTTTTTTTTTAATAGTTATTTTTGTAATCTGTAATCGGTCATTTTGTATTTTATGTATCTGTCATTTTCATGTACATTTCTTTAGTTCTTACATTTAGTTTCTTATTTTTTATTGTATTTTTTGCAGTTCTGATAATTTGCAGTTTTTTTCCCATTCACCCGTTCTGTAATGTTCTTTTTTTTTTGCACATTTTTTAAATGTATTTCTTGCAGTTTGCAGTTTTCTACCTTTTTACGTTTTTAGTATTTTACATTTTTTTGTATAGTTTTCTTTCTCAAAATTCTTCACAGCATATTTGCCATATTTTGGCCTAAGGCCATGGAGGTGTTTCAGCCGTGGTACTGTCTAGGGCGGCCTGTTTTCTTTCTGTGGAGCAGCAGACACCCTCTGACCTCTAACCCCTCGGCCCATCAGCCCCGGGTGGGTTACATGAGGTCTTTGGGGCTGTTTGTACCCGTCTCCATGATAATTGGGCAATTGCTGCAATTACGGGAACGTCGCTGAATCGACTCCTGTTACATGGAGCTGGTGGAGAATTTGGCTGCTCCCGGAAAAGTTTGGGGGAAGTGAATTTCAAAAAAGGGAAGTGATATTGTTTTGTGGAGAGAATTCACTTGCACAGGAAATAATGCAGCAACTTTCCTGTAATGCACATAAGGGACTATGAGGGACTAAACTATGAAAACAGAGGGATACTGTCCTATCTGGACAACACCTTCCCGAAAAAAGAGACTTTATGGAAATCAGCCGGTGCCAGCAGGGGGGCTGCAGGTGCTGTGTGTGATATCGACTCCGTGCACCCACCCTCTTTGTTCCGGAACGAGGACCCTTCTCTCTGATGCCCTTATGTCTGTGGCCGCCTTCTGCAGCAGAGACAGAAAGTAGCTACCTGACACCAACAATTGTCAGCCATATTGACTCTCGTAGAGCTTAATGTACAGTCACCGGGTCACTCAGCAGTTACTCGCCTGTCTTCACATATGTAGTGGAGATTTTGTAAGGAACCCATGTCAGAATCCCATATATCGTAGCACGGCATGCAGCGCTATGGTGTCCAGTTATTGGCCGGGCACCGTGATGGAAATCCCACAGACCCCACTGACTACACTGTTCAACCTGCTGCTATCGTTGTTGTTCTGGTTCTGATTGGCTGCTATGGCTCTGATTGGTTGCTATGGACTCTGGCTGCTATGGGCTCTAGCTGCTATGAGTGCCGATTGGTTGCTATGGGCTCTGGCTGCTGTGAGTGCCGATTGGTTGCTATGGACTCTGGTAACTATGGGCTCTGGCTGCTATGAGTGCGGATTGGTTCCTATGGGCTCTGGTTGCTATGAGCTATGACAGTGTTGCTTGCGGTACTATGGCTTGGTTGCTATGAGTTCTGACTGGTTGCTATGGGCTCTGATTCGTTGCTGTGAGCTCTGATTGGCTGCTGTGGGCTCTGGTTGCTCTGATTCATGGCTATGAGCTTTGGTTGGTTGCTATGGACTCTGGTTGCTATGGGCTCTGGCTGCTATGAGTGCTGATTGGTTGCTATGGACTCTGGTTGCTATGGGCTCTGGCTGCTATGAGTGCCGATTGGTTGCTATGGGCTCTGGCTGCTGTGAGTGCCGATTGGTTGCTATGGACTCTGGTTGCTATGAGTTCTGTTTGGTTGCTTTGGGCTCTGGCTGCTATGAGTGCGGATTGGTTGCTATGGACTCTGGTTGCTATGGGCTCTGGCTGCTATGAGTGCGGATTGGTTCCTATCGGCTCTGGTTGCTATGAGCTCTGACTGGTTCCTATGGGCTCTGGTTGCTATGAGTTCTGACTGGTTGCTATGGGCTCTGATTCGTTGCTTTGAGCTCTGATTGGCTGCTGTGGGCTCTGGTTGCTCTGATTCGTGGCTATGAGCTTTGGTTGGTTGCTATGGGCTCTGGTTACTATGGGCTCTGGTTGCTATGGGCTCTGATTTGTTGCTGTGAGCTTTGATTGGTTGCTTTGAGCTCTGATTGGTTGCTATGGACTCTGGTTGCTGTGGGCAACAAAAACATTCTTACTGCTAGACCATTTTCATTCATAAGGCCCTGTGTGCTTACGGCTCCTTGCAGTGGGACTGTAGGCCTTTACGTGACACGGGGAGCTCAGATACTGCTTCGTTCATTAAGCTTTATTTATAAATCAAGTGGACAATCCCTTTAAATCTTAGCAATCAGATGAAGCTGTGGGTTTCTTTGCTGGGGACGACCATTTGGGGTGAATTCCATAAGGAGGAATGTGTTGCTGGACGGGCAGGGACGGTGGCCGCGCGCACTTTGCTGACTGTTCCTATACAGGAACTTTACAGCGTCTTTGGCAGACGTCCCAGCGACAGCCACAAACAAGCGCTTCTTCTGCAGAGCCCGATTCACGGCTAAATGTCAGGAGTCGCTCCTGCAGACGTACCTGCAGCGTGAAGGAAGGGAAGACGCAGCTGTAAACAGTAGTAAAAGCAGATCCAAGTCCTCAACACTCACTGATCACATACATGATCTACTCCAGTCACATCCAAAGCTGCCTTCCCAATCCGTCAGCGGGGGTTACTGAGGGCCATTATAATGTTCAGCGAGAAGGGCCCATGACCAGAGAGCATTAATTTTCTTATAAAGCGAATGACGTCAAGTTTTATACTCCAATCACATCCAAAGCTGCAGTCAATTCACCATGCGGTGGTTCCGTGTCTGCAAACCACACTGACTGCTGATCACTAGTTTGGGCTAGAAAGAAATGCAACATATGGGTTGGAGCGGATAATAGTCGCCAAGTACAATAATATAGATCAGGGGTCTCAAACTGCGGCCCTCCAGCTGTTGGGAAACTACAACTCCCATCATGCATTTATATAATCTATAACAGTTGGCATGATGGGAGTTGTAGTTTCCCAACAGCTGGAGGGCCGCAGTTTGAGACCCCTGATATAGATAATGGTTTTTGCCCCTATAACACCCTGCGCTGTGCATTGGCCCTCATATGTCTATGTAGATTTAAAAATAAAAAGGTTAGGGCTCTGGGAAAGCGAGGAGGGAAAGGAAAAATCTGAAAATAGCTGCGCCATTAAAGGGGTCGTCTGACTACAAAAATTGCTGCTTTTTATGTTAGAGATCTTACAAAAACAAGTCACTTTGCAATATGTGTCCATTAACAGTGTCCTACCTATTCCTAGATATACCCTCTTGTATGGGCTGCATCAGCTCCCCAGGTCACTATAGCTACAGACCTGTTTGATCCCTCATGATAGGCTGCCAGCACTAGTTTCTATAGCTACAGACCTGTTTGATCTCTCCTGATAGGCTGCCAGTGCTGGTTGCTATAGCTACAGACCTGTTTGATCTCTCCTGATAGGCTGCCAGTGCTGGTTGCTATAGCTACAGACCTGTTTGATCTCTCCTGATAGGCTGCCAGTGCTGGTTGCTATAGCTACAGACCTGTTTGATCTCCTGATAGGCTGCCAGCACTGGTTGCTATAGCTACAGACCTGGCTCCTACTGCAGCCTAGTAGAAGCCAGTAAACACGCCCCTGAATTCAAAGTGAAACCAAGGAAACAGGATGGAGGTGAGATGAATCAATGAAGTGAGACAACCCCTTTAAGAGCTCAGAATAGGCATCACAAAGCAGCCAGCAAAATGATGAATGCAGCTCTGGATGTGACCATAGAGTATGAATACTGATGTAATTTAGGATTAGAACAAGATTATCGGGTTGTTGCATCACCTGGCAGAATGTTTATATACCGTACTCTATTTACAAGGGCGGCCGGTAGCATCTGGATGTGACTGTAGCTATGTGGAAATGTTAAATGGCTGATAACTTTTTAACACATTTAGCATAAATCAATAGTACAAGTAAATATGTGAAAAGTAATATAGCTTAGCAAAGAAACAATGCTTCTTTCTCTACTTACCAGGCCTCTTTTCTCCCCCCCCCCCCCCAATCATTCACTATAAAACCTTCGGTATTCCCTATTGTAAGCTGTCAGCTGAGTGAGGGATCAGGTTACAGCTGCCCATAGGTGTTTATGGAGAGGGAAGGGGGATAATGGCTGATGAGAGAGCGCCTAGTAATGGTTATACGTCACCCCAGTGATGGATTCACAGCTTGTACTGCTCTCTAATGCACGCCATGCTGCTTCTGAGGTTGTGCTATATAGAAGTAGGGGAGCAGGATCTCTTCTTCTCTGTGCACAGTGTATGGGAGACATCACGGCAGCTAGTGTCCACCCACTAGCTTAGGTTTAGTTTACACTGAACAGTCTTATGTAATGTTTATTCTGCGGGTCTATACGTATGCAAGGGCCAAAAAAATACAGCCACATCTTTACTGCATGTCTCCGCTATATAGTGACTTATACCATCATAATATTCCTGACCAAGGCAGTATACCCAGACCAATATTACCAATAACATATGGAAAGACTAAATAATACCACTACATATCACTACCATAGAGTGACAAATACCATCATACTGCTACTCGCCAAACCAGTATACCAAGACCAATATCATCCATCACTACAATATACAAGGACCGATAATAACGCCACATCATGACCAGTTATGCTACCACCATAAAGAGACTGAATAATACCGTTGTACTGTTGCTGAATATAAATCATTACACGTCTACCAATATTCCCACCATGCAGTGACCATATAGTGGTAGAAAGCAGTGTTCACAGGCTCTGCAGACGTATATATAGTGCAGTCAAATTCAGTGACTCACAGGTGACATCTTCTCTGATCAGTCGTTCACTTTTTCCCTTTTCTTCTCCATGCGGTTCAGACGGCCATGATGACTTCTTCCGGCCACGACTGCAAAACTTACTAAATAAGCATCTTAGACTTTCTTAGCATCTCTCTAGCTTTATCGTACCTCTCTACAAACTAGCCATCCATAGTGTCCCAAATAGTGCCCCACACAGTAATTGTGTCCCCAGATGAATATAAGGCCCCCATTTTTAACACTAGTAAGTAAATTGACCCTCAATATAGTAGGTAGGTATAACCCCCATATACTAGATACCCCCCAAATTAGGCAGGCAGATAGGTAGATGCTCCTTTTAGGTTTGTTAGACCTGTAAAATTAGTAAGGCGTCCTTCCTACCAGAGGAGTTGACCGTGGCACATCATGTCCCTTGCAATGATCGTATTGGTGGTGATGTATAAATATATTGAGATGTTGTTATCTATAACGTGCTGGGGATGGTGTTCTATCTTTTTGAATTTTTGACAAATTTGTATCCGAGTATTTTGTATACATTCCTTGTGATTTGGCCCTGATGAATCCAGATACCAATGGAGGAAACGCGTTGGTTTATGGTCTGTGTTATATGAGGGATATACATGGTTGTTTTGATTTTATAACAACTGACTACTATTGGATATAGCTAAGGGTATAGCATCTTATATCTAAGGGTATAGCCAGAGCTGTGGAGTCAGCAAGCCAAAGCCCCGACTCCGACTCCTCAATTTCCCAAACCTCCGACTCCCGACTCCTGACTCCGACTCCTGACCCCCTCATACACGGCGCATGTATAAGTGATAACTTTACTGTAGTAAAGTGGTAACATCCGGCTGTTTATCACCTTATGATACAATAATCAAGCTATTTAAATAGAACAGACACAGACAAGCAAAAGGGTAACAATGTTTTGATCTTTTGAACACTTCTGGGTAGAGTTGAAGAAAAAGCTGTACTTGTATCCAAGTCCAGTCTGCACCAACATTGGGAATGTGGAGAAGAGACCTGGGATCAGATTTTGGTCAAGATATGCTTGAATCTGATCCAGAGCCCAGAAGGATTCAGGCAGTATTGAAAACCAAAGGGGGATTCACCAAATACTAACAAAATAATAAAAATTAACATTTTGATTTTTAGGAGCAAAACAGTAACAATGCAGTTACAGGAAAGAATCTGCAGAACTAAGCAGATGCTAAAAACTTGCAAGTCACTTTTATGTATAAGATGGGTTAGATGACTGTATATAAAATCACAGTAGCCTCATGTACAAAGCTGTAGTGGATGGTGAGATATGGAGCCTGAAAGTCACAAGTTCAAAACATTGTTACCATTTTGCTTGTCAGTGTAAAATATATTTATTGGATATGACTTTAGGACACAAAAAAATTGTAAATATGTAAAACACTACAGGAACATTTGTGGAGCCTCTGAATTTGTTTTGAGAAATAGTATTGCCTCCATCAGATCTTGCATACATGACCTCACATCTGATCTCATTATTTCCAGGCTAGAGAACGGCCTCTCTACCACTAACTTGGGTTGGGGGCAAAGCGGTGACCAAGGGGCAACATCTCTAACAATGTCGGGGTATAAAGGAATTGCCTCGGCCACAGTCAGTTTTGATGAATGGTTGATCTTCTATTTCTTTGAAAGCAGGTGAAAAATTTTGATGAAATCTGTTTGCCCTGGGAGCGGAATCTTTTCCCCTGGGGCAGCGCTTTGCCTGCTCCATGTCATCAATTAGGCCGTGTTCACACGGCTTATTCCCGACGGATTTGTGAGCCGTATTGAGCTCACAAATCCGCCGTGAATAAGGGACGGGACGGGGGGCGGGGCCGGAGCGCCGCGGGGGGGCCGCTCCCGGCCCCATAGACAATGCATTATCTACGGCGCGTCCGCACCGTAAATAATGTGCATGTCACTTTCTCCCCCGCGGCGGATTCGCCGAGCGGGGAGGAGCGACGGAATCCACTGTTCTCTGAGAGCAGTGGATTACCGTAATGACAGGGACGGATTGGCGCCGTACTACAGCGCAAATCCGGCGCGCAGTACGGCGCCAATCCGCGGCAGAATAAGCCGTGTGAACGAGGCCATACACTCCTCATGTAATGAGGCTGAAGATATGGGAGCAGTAGCACTGACCGGACACAATTCCTCTTGCTCTTTGCATCGAACTAACTGGACCAACTAATTATATATTTTGGGAGTTGGAGTCGGTCCCTTTTATGACGACTCCGACTCCTGCAAAATAGGCACCGACTCCGACTCCACAGCTCTGGGTATAGCATCTAAGGGTATAACATCTGTATATTTATTCGATGATAGCAGGTTATCTGTCTATGCTCTGTTCTTTACCTGGAAAGACAGTGTAGGGTGAAGTTGGGCTATTATGTAAATAGGATAGGTTCCTGTGGGGGTCGTCCTTATTGGGACGGTGTCCCCCTGTTTGCTGGTAGGTAGGGGTTTTAGATTAGGGTCCTTTTGGAGTTAGGTTAGTGTAAGGTAATATAGGTGTAGTACTCATCAATTTTTAGTGAATAATATTAAAAGTTATATTTTATTCTAGTATTCTCTACATGTGGCAGTTTTTTAAGGCAATAGGTAGACAGACTCTTCTTATTAAGTAGATAAACCTCCCATTAGGTATATAGGCATGTAATCTAAGGTAGATAAGCAAGTAGATAGGTGGGCCCTCCAATAAGTAGGTATATAGGCCTCCTCATTAGGTGGGTAAGTATATAACCCCCCAGTATATAGGTAGGTTTATATAGCCTCCCAGTAGGTAGGCATATAGTCTCCTTCAGTAGATGGGTAGGTATATAAAGCTCCTCGGTAGATAAAAAGGTATAAAAGCCCCCTCTGTAGGTAGGTAAGTATATAGGTCACCAGCAGGTGGGTAAGTCTATAGGGTTGGTAGGTATATAGTGCCTCCCTTTAAAAAAAAAAAAAATATATTATATAATATACTGCCTCTCCCCGTTCCTCCGCTGAACACCTTAGTCTTCTGTCCTGGCACAGGCGGCGTGATGATGTCCTTTCATCATGGTGCCTGTGCCGCAGCACATCCGAGTAGTAACGGGGAGGGGGGGGGGGGGGGGGGTTAGGGGCAGGAGGCAAATTGCTCCCTACTCCAACATGGTTTACAATTGGGCTATGTTCACTCGGTGTAATTGCCAGGACGTATTTTGCCCAGCAATTACGCCATGTTCTCAGGAGCGGGAGAGGGGTGGGGAGGCAGGCAGCCCACCGGCCCCATAAACATTCATTATTCTTGACGCGTATTAGCCGTGAATAATTGACATGTCACTTCTCGCACGGCGAGCGGGGAGAGGAGACGTAATCCATAGTTCTCTATGAGAACTGTGGATTACCGTAATGACTGGGACGTTTCTCGCCCTTTATGTCGCGCAGTACGGCGCGAAATACGGGGCGAGATACGTCCCACAATAAGCCGTGTGAATATAGCCTTACTTGCGCGTCGCTATGCGTTAAATTGAGATGATGGGCTTGAATGAAAAAACCTGTGAAGCTTGGGTGTGGTAGCTGCCAATAGAAGCGGGCACCCCCTTGTTTTACACTCTGGCTGGGCCCCGTACAGCAGTACCAGTACTACCCTAGCGGCGCCCCTGCCCGGGATGCTTATGTGCTGTAGGGCAGCCACAGGGACAATTGCTCTGAGAGGTCCGAAGCGCTCTTCATGTCACCTAGTGCAGGAATCATTATACTCCTAGTTTTCGGCGGCGTCCCCAGTGATGTGAGGACAGCGCGGCCGCTCTTCTTCCATCTTCACCTCCGAAGGGTTTATGATATTTATTCAGCAAGTTTTTGCCGATAAGACTGTTTGGTCGACGTGAGATCTGCACTTAATTAATTGATCTTGTGGTGTTTGGACGCCGCGCCTTTGTTGGGAGAGCGCATACAAGTCTATTGATCGGGCAACTCAGGTGGAATAAAGCCCAATACAGACAGAGTCACATGACGGCGATGGCTTCTGTCCGTTCTCTTCCTAATTAATTACATCCGAGCACTAGTCATTGATTGCAACCATGGAAATAACAGGTAGGGGCGAGCGAGAGGGTTATTAGGAGCTGGGGGCAATTTAATTTGTCCATGTCTTTGTGGACCTGGGGAACTCGGACTATAGACTCCTGGTTTCTGGAACCAGTGTGTTGTGTCCCGCTGTGGTTCCAGTAGCGCAGCCGTGACAAGCGCTAGAATCACGGACGGCTTCACCAATATAAACACTTCAGTCTTATGTTATAAACTGTTATGGCGTGTGAGAGTCAGAGACACTTAACTTCTCATAGATCAACAGGGAGCTCTGCTGTGTCATGTGTGGGGAAAGAGAAGAGACCAGTGCTCCAAGCCCAATCAGTGAACTTTGTAATATTGCCCAATTAAGTTTGTTAGAATTACAAAGAATATAACTACTATAATACTGTCTGCTATGTACAAGAATATAACTACTATAATACTGCCCCCTATGTACAAGCATATAACTACTATATTACTGCTCCTATGTACAAGAATACTGTATAACTAATATAATACTGCCCCTATGTACAAGAATATAACTATTATGATACTGTCCCTATGTACAAGAATATAACTACTATAATACTGCCCCCTATGTACAAGAATATAACTACTATAATACTGCTCTCTATGTACATGAATATAACTACTATAATACTGCCCCCTATGTACAAGAATATAAATACTATAATACAGCCCTCTATGTACAAGAATATAACTACTATATTACTGCTCTCTATGTACACGAATATAACTACTAAAAATTTACTGCCCCTTTTGCAAAAAAATTATAACTAATAAAAATATCCCCCAAATGAAACAAGAATTTTCTACTATAATACTGCCCCAATGTACAAATATATAACATTAATAGTGCCCCTATCAAAAAATTTATAATTTAAAAATTTAAAATTTAACTCCCCCTATTTTTACAAGAAAATAAAACCCTACAAAAAAATTCTTTTCCCTATGAAAAAGGGATTTATAACTATATAAAAATGCCCTATGTACAAAAATTATAACTACTATAAAACTTTTCCCCCAAAGTAAAAGAATAAAAATTCTATAATTTGCTCTCTATGTAATGAATATAACTACTATAATTTTGCCTCCTATGACAAGAAAATAACTACTATAAAAACTGCCCCATGAACAAGAAAAAAAACTACTATAATACTGCCCCTATGTACAAAATATAACTACAAATAATTCGCTTCTATGTAAAAGGGTTTATACTATAATACTGCCCCAAAAATGTACAAGATTAACTACTAAAATACGGGCTCCTATGCAAAAGAATATACCCTAATAAAAATACTCCCCCATGTACAATAATAAAACTACTATAAAACTCCCTCCTATATAAAACAATAAAACTACAATAATACTGCCCCTATGAAAAAGAATATAACTAATTTAAAACTCCCCCCTTTGTAAAAGTTTTAACAAACTAAAATTTACGTCCCTATGTACAAGAATAAAACTAAAATAATACCCCCCCCTATGTACAAGAATATAATTTAAAAAAGATATTTGCCCCCTATGTAAAAAGGAATATAACTACTATAATACTGCCCCTATGTACAAGAATAAAAACTACTGAATACTGCCCCTATTTTCATGAAAAATAACTACAATAAATCCCCCTATGTACAAGAATAAACTCTATAATATGCCCCTATGTCCAAAATAAACTACTATAATATGCCCCTATGAAAAAGAATTTTAATACTATAATACTGTCCAAAATTGTACGGGAATAAACTACTATAATTTGCTCTTATTTACACGAATAAAAACTACTAAAAATACGCCCCAAAGTACAAAAATTAAAAATACTAAAAAATACTGCCCCCTATTACAAGAATAAACCCTTCAAAAATTTTCTGCTTTTATGAAACACGAATAAAACAAAAAAATAATACTGCCCCTATGTAAAAGGGAATAAAAATACTAAATAAGCCCTCCTATGTAAAAAGAATATAACAACATAATCCTGTCCCTTTTACAAAAATATAACTACTTTTAATTTGCTTTTATGTACAAAAATATAACTACTATAAAATGCCCCAATGTACAAAAATATAACTCCCAAAAATTTTGCCCCTTTTGTACAAAATATAATTACAATAATATTTGCCCCAAGGGAAACCAAAAAATATAACTACTAAAAATACTGCCCCCTTATGTACAAAAAAATACAAACTAAAATACTGCCCCCTATTACAAGAATAAAATTTCTATTAATACTGCCCCTATGAACAAAAAATATAACTACTAAAAATACGGGCCCCCTAGGGAAAAAAATTAAAAACCCAATATAATACTGCCCCTTATGTACAAGAAAATAATACTTAAAAAACGGGCCCCCTAGGGTTAAAAGGGAAATTTTAAACCACTTTTAATACTCCCCCCTTTTTTGTACAAAAATATAACTACTATAATTTTTGCTCCCCTTATGTAAAATTAATATAACTATTTAAAAAATACTGCCTAAAAAGGAAACAAGAATATAAAACTACTATAATACTTTTCCCCTATGTACAAGAATATAACCTACTAAAAATGCCCCTATGTACAAGAATATAACTACTATAAACTGCCCCAATGTCCCAAGAATTAACAAACAAATAATACGCCCCCAAATGTACAAGAATATAACTACTAAATACTCCCACATTTTAAAAGGGGAATATAACTACTATAATACTGCCCCCTACGGACAAAATTTAAAACCACTAAAAAATACTGCCCCTATTACAAGAAATAAAAAATACTATAAAAATTTTCCCCCTACGGACAAGAATTTTAACCACTATAAAAACTGCCCCTATGTACAAGAAAATAATACTATAATACGGCCCCCATTTACATTGAGGGGGTTTTGTGAAAAGGTCCTTGTCGCGTTCCGGGGTCCGTGTTGCAGGGGTTTGGGGAAAAATTACATAAACCAAACCTTTTTTTTCAGTCTAAAGATAACATGCCAAACTGAGATGTGATCGGGATCTCACCCCCTTTGGGGGCCTTTTCCTTTGGGGCAAAGTTAGTTTCACACAATATTCTTTTAGCCAAATTTCAGTCATGGTTTTGTTTAAGACCTGCATGACTCCTCAGGTTAACTCCTCACCGTACAGAAATACAGTATTAGTGCATTTCTTTTTGGGGGGGAAAGTGGAGTTTCCCCTTAAGATGGATTTTGGGCTACGATATTGGATAAAAAAGTGTCCGTTTGTGTGGGGGGGACATTTTGGGGGGCAGACGAAACCCTTTAATTTTGAAAGTTGCTCTGCAGGGTGTGAATCGTTTACCCTCACATGTTCTTTGTATATGAGGTCATTATAGGAAAACCCCTTTAAAAAATGCGGGGGGAAAGGGAAACTGAGGGCAGCGTTTTCGATATACTTTTCGAGTGGGGTTTTCAGCAGATCTTCTTGTGGTTTTACCAAAAGAAAAGGGAAAAAAAAACCCTTTTTATAAGTACACAAAAAAATACATGAAAATGCAGTCACGTTTACATACCCTTTTTCTTTTTTTCCCGGGTTTCTGGGGTCCTGAGTTACTCCCCGTATTATAAACCCCCAGCCCGCCTCAAAATTCTGCCCGGTTTAGGGCCGTGTAATTTAATTTCTTATCCCGTACTGAATCCTGAAATTTAATTTTTTGATTTTAACCCCCAGACTGCACCCCACAAATTCTTTCTTTGGTTTCAAGTTTACTGTGTACATACAATTTCTTTTCCTTACTGATCCGAGTTTTCATCCCGTATTATAACCCCCCCCCCAAAGCCCCCGCCGCATCACTATTCTGCCGGGAGCGTCCCCTGTTTACCCTTTCAATTTCTTATCCGTTTCTGATCCTGAGTTACATCCCGTATTTTTCTGCAAGCTGCACTCACTAAAAATGTGGTGCAGTCACTGTACATACCTTACTTTTCCTTTACGATCCTGAGTTACAACCTTTTTTTATAAAACCCCGAACTGCACTCACATTCTGCTGGTGCAGTCAAATGTGTACATACATTACTTATCCTGTTAAGACCGAGTTAGCTCCTGAAAATTTTTCTCCCCGAGCTGCACTCACTATATTGCTGGTGCAGTCATGTGTATCTACATTACTTTTCCCGTGCTGATCCTGAGTTACATCCCCGTAAAATTTTTCCCCAGAGCTGGGCTCACTATTGCTTTGGTTTCAGTTCCCCTGTGTTTTCATTTCAATTTCTTAAACCCGTACTGATCCTTAGTTTTCATCCGTTTATCTCCGAGCTCACTCACTATTTTTTCGGGTGCAGTCACTTTAGTAATCATTACTTATCTTTACTGATCCTGAATTTTTCCCTCCTGTTAAATTTTAACCCCGGGGCCAATCGCTATTCTGTGGTGAGCACTGTGTACATACATGACATTACTTATCCTGTTCTGTACTCCAGAGCTATATTCACAATTCTGTGGTTGTCATTGGAAACAGTCAGATGGCAGTGTGCCCGTTGCTGTCCCGTTGCCCTTCCTCACTGGTTACTTTCGGTTTCCCCTTTTTAAAAGGGGACGCTTGCGAAAAAATGAGCTAAACTGTCGCGGCGCTCCGTAAAACGTGTGCACGCCATGGGCGGGGGCCCCCCTTTCCCTTCCCATCCGGGGGGAATTTTCACCCGGGACAACAATACTACCATTGTTTCGGGGTGTTTTTTTCTGTAATTTTTAATCTTGGCGTGACGCCCCCTGTTAAATTCAGTGCCGTGCCCTGACGTACTAAACCGCCCCCCGCTGCCCTAAATTTTTTTACCGTAGGGACACAAAACACTGTGTATAGGGGATTTTCTGAAAAGCCCCCAGGGCCTCCAATTCTTCTAATACATGTGACTCCATATAAAGGCCTTCCCTAATAGTAGTTATGATATTTGAACAGAATAGCAATACTTTACACTTTTGTATTTGACTTTTATAGAGGCACTATATTGGGGGGTATTATTGAACACTGAAAATCAGAGCTTTAAAAATTTCCCTTTGGGGCCAAGCATCCAGTGCACCTAGGGAAAAAAACAGTTGGGACCCTCACCCTTTTTTTCCCCTTTAGGTCTTGGGGAAATTTCCCCTTTGGGCTGAGTGAAGGTCTTAGATAATTTATCTCCTGCCTTTTTGTGCTTGTTTTTTATCACGGGGTGGTTTTCTCTAGGGCCAGGGTTTTTCCAATTTTTGTGGGCCTGCCAAAACCCCCAAAATGCCTTTTTTAGAGTGGGGAGGACAAAGTTTTTCCCTTTTTTTTAAAAATGAAAAAGAAACAATTCCGTCCCTTATTAAGGGGACAAAAATGGGACATTATTACACCCCTGATATGGCTTTAGTTCTTTGGGAGAACGAAATTTAGCCATTTGGTATTAGAGGGGGAAAAAAATATGGGCGGCCTTTTAAGCAGGCACTTTTTGGGGCCACGTTTGTTTTTGATATTTGTCTGACCAAATTTGGGATTACGGGGCTTTTATTGTAGTGATTAGAGCACTAAATGTTTAAAAATTAAGGGGAACTAATTATGGGGCAAAAGGGTTTTTAGTTTAAATTTTTTATTGGGCCAGTAAAAATTTTTTCAAAGGGGACTATTAAAGGGACTTTTCTCTGTTTTATTTCATGGTTTCTATTATTAAAAGCAAAAATTTTGGCACTTATTAGTTTACTATATGGCACTATTATAATGTCAGTATATTGTACTGTGATAAGAGCACTATATGATACTATTATTAGTGAAATAAAATGCCAGTTTTTATTCACCTTTTAAAAAAAGCCCCTGGGTTTTTCAAGCTCAGAATATGGCCACCCAGGGGGTGTGGAGTCCCGGGGCCCCATTTTTTTCAGTCGAGGTCGGAGTTTTTGGGGTCGGTTTTAAAAAAATGGGTTCCCACTTTCCCAATCCCCAAAAAAAATTTTAATAAAATTTGGGGGCCAAATTAGTTCGATGCCAAAAAGCCAAAAGGAATTGGGTCCCCGGCCAGTGCTGCTGCCCCCATATCTTCAGCCTATCAGTGAAGGGGGAGTAATTGGGTGACCCCGGGGAGCATGCAAAACCTGCCCCAGGGGAAAAGAAACTGCCCCAGGCAAACAGATTGACCGATTTCAGCAAAAATTTTTTACTTCATAAATTTTCAATTTATTAAAGTTTTTTGTGTTTAAAGTCCCTTTCCAAAAAAATTATTTTATGGGCGGGCAAGGGAAAAGGGTAAAAATGTTCTGAACTTTTGACTTTCCCGGGTCCCCTATCTCACCATCCATCTGAGAGTCCTATCATTTTATAGACAATCAACTTGGCTCTCTTACATAACTTTTTACCTTCAGCTATTTTAGCATCTACTTAGTTCTGCAGATTCTTATCATGTAATGCATTGTTACTGTTTTGCTCCCGGAGATTACAATCCTTTCCTCGACTTCAATCTCGTCATAAGAAGCGTCGGCAAAGAGTTTACAAAAAGTACGAAAATGGAGATTGGAAAACCGGGTGATTGAAGCGATGAGTTGGAAAGTCAATAACAGAGTTATTAAGGGGCAAATTGGTTTGAAGAATCAAAAAGGGAAAAGTGGGTCAACGGATGGAGAAGCTGAAGAACTGTCAGGTTCGTTTGAGGAAGCTGCGATATGGGATGTGGTACAGCCAAAGGTGCTGGATACTTGGACCATGATCGATAGGTGACCTCAATGTTGAGCTCTATGGGAGTAGCCTAAAGATTAGTGAACTTCATACACACGAGGACTATGGGGATGAATAAGACGACATAGTGTCCAGTAGGCAACGACCTGAAGCAGACGACAAGGTTTGGAGAAGGAAGGGGTCATTGACCATGAAGGTAGAGTTTGCTGTGTATTGGGCTCCACAGTCCCCAGACCTCAGCCCAATCCAACACTTGTGGTTAGAGTTGAAGAAAAAGCTGTATTCATTATTCATACCCAAATCCAGTCTCCACCAACATTGAGAACGTGTAGATGAGACCGGGGATCAGATTTTGGTCAAGACCGCTTGATCTGATCCAGAGCCCAGAAGGATTCAGGCAGTGCTGAAAACCAAATTCTGATTTTTAGGAGCAAAACAGTAACAATGCAGTTACATGTCAAGAATCTGCAGAATTAAGCAGATGTTAAATACTAAATGTATGTATAAGATAGGTAAGATGATGTGTCTTTAAGATGATGGAAGCCTCATGTAACAAAGCTGTAGTGGATGTGGTAGATAATGGACTTGAAAGTCAAAAAGTTAAAAACGTTTGTTACCCTTTTCTTGTCATTGCCTGTTTCTACCTAAAAAGCTTTATTTTCACATAAGGTGATAAAAAGCCGGATGTTGCCATTTTAATACAGTAAAGTTATCACTTAAACATGCGCCGTGTATGAGGGAGTCAGGAGTCGGTGGCAGGAAAATTGAGGAGTCGGAGTCAGCGCTTTGGCTTACCGACTCCACAGCCCTTGGCACTGTGATCTGTTTCGTTATATTGAGATATCAGAGAATTAGAGCACTATATGATACTATTATTAGTGAAGTATGTGCCAATGTTATTTAGTATATGGCACTGTTATCTATTCAGTATATGGTGCTGTGATTGGAGCATATTTGGCACTGTTATCTGTTCAGTATATGGTACTGTTGATTTAGATCAACTTATGGTCACCTGTATCTGTTCATATATGGAACTTTTCTGTGATTAGATCACTTTATGGCACTGTGATCTGTTCGGTTTATGGTACTGTGATGAGAGCACTATTTTGCACTGTTATCTGTTCGTATATGTACAGTGAAATAGAGGACTAAATTGTACTATTATTAGTGAAGTATATGCCAATGTTATTTAGTATATGGCACTGTTATCTGTTCCGTATATGGTGCTGTGATTAGAGCACCATTTGGCACTGTTATCTGTTCAGTATATGGTGCTGTGATTAGAGCACTATTTGGCACTTATCAGTTCAGTATATGGTACTGTGTTTGGAGAACTATTTGGCACTGTTATCTGTTCAGAATAAGGTAATGTGATTATAGCACTATTTTGCACTGTGATCTGTTCAGTATATGGTACTGTTATCTTTTCTGTATATTGTACTGTGTTCTGTTCTTTATATGTTACTGTTTTCTGTTCAGTATATGGTACTGTGATCTGTTCAGTATATGGTACTGTGATTAGATCACTTTATGGCACTGTGATCTGTTCGGTATATGGTACTGTGATTGGAGCACTATTTGGCACTGTTATCTGTTCAGTATATGGTAATGTGATTAGAGCACTATTTTGCACTGTTAACTATTCAGAATATGGAAATGAGATTAGAGCACTATTTTGCACTGATATCTTTCATTATTGGTAACTGTGATCTGTTCAGTATATGGTACTGTGATCTGTTCAGTATATGGTACTGAGATCTGTTCGTAAAAGGTACTGAGATCTGTTCAGTAATAAGGTAACTGTTATTAAGATCACTTTATGGCACTGTGATCTGTTCGGTATATGGTACTGTGATTGGAGCACTATTTGGCACTGTTATCTGTTCAGTATATGGTGCTGTGATTAGAGCACTATTTTGCACTGTTATCAGTTCAGTATATGGTACTGTGATTAGATCACTGATTAGATCACTTTATGGCACTGTGATCTGTTCGGTTTATGGTGCTGTGATTAGAGCACTATTTGGCACTGTTATCTGTTCAGTATATGGTACAGTGATTAGAACACTATTTGGCACTGTTATCTGTTCAGTATATGGTACTGTGATTAAAGCACAATTTGGCACTTATTAGTTTACTGTATGGCACTATTATAAAGTCCCAGTAAATGGATAACTGTGATTAAGAGCCACTAATAGATACTATTATTATGAGAATTATATGCCAATGTATTACTTATGCACTGTTATCTGTTCAGTATATGGTGCTGTGATTAGAGCACTGTGTGGCACTGTTATCTGTTTGGTATATGGTACTATGGCTAGAGCACTATTTGGCACTGTTCTCTGTTCAGTATATGGTACTGTGATTAGATCAGTTTGGCACTGTTATTATTTCACGATTACAGAACTATAGGGCACTATAAACAGGAGCTATATGGCACTGTTATTAGAGCAGTATTTGGTGCCAGCATGATAACATCGTATTGCGGTTTTCTTAAAGCAGTATATGGCACTGTTTTTTTTAGGAAACAATATGGCAATGTTATTACAGCACTACGTTATATGGTACTGTACGACACTTATTACGTAACTATATGGCACTGTTAAAACACCATTTCATTCCATTGTTAGAGTACTATATGACGCTGTTATTCAAGCATTGTATGGCCTTGTTATTGGAGCACTATATGGTAGTATAAACAGGAACTATATAGCACTGTTACGTGAGCATTTTATAGCATTGTTACTGGATTACTATATGGCACTATAAACAGGAACTATATGGCACTTTTTTATTTGAGCTTTGTATGGTGTTATTGGAGCGCTATAAACAGGAGCTATATGGCACTGTTATTTCAGCATTGTATGGCATTGTTACTGGAGTACTATATGGCAGTATAAACAGGAACTACATAACTTATTTGAGCATTGCACTAAATGGCACTATCGACAGGAGCTATATGGCACTATAAACAGGAGCTATCTGGCACTATAAACAGGAGCTGTATGGCATTTGTGTTAGAACAGTATTTGGTGGCAACTGGATCTAGGTGCAGAAATGGATTTCTAGCCCATAGATTATATTCTTAACACCTCTGTGTGTTACTGCTGAGGTCTCCAACCTTTAGTGATATCAGCTGCCAGCGCCTTGCACCTCATCACGCCCGCCGGGCGCTATAGGGCAGGATTCATTTTAGAAAATATCATTGTACAGCAAATGGCAATGTTCAAGACAGAAATAACCAATTCCTAGAAATGTCCTGCACACGAGTCCCAGAAGTCTCCTCCTTTTATCATCACCTCATTTTAGGTCTAGCATTTTCTGCTGATTCATTTCTTCACAGGATTTCCTTCTGATACAGAGCTCCAAACCCCCAGCTCAGATATAGAATCATAGTATAATCTGCCTGCCTGCAGCCACCACTAGGGGGAGATGCAGAGCTTACTGAATACACTTTTATTATATAGTTTAATGGATACACAGTACGCACTAAGCTTTTTGGCTCCCACAAGCAGCTATAATTCAATGTTATAACTGTGTCTACGCAGGAGGTTTGGAGCTGTGTATTGGCAAAAAAATGTTTAACCTCATTACCGTCATACGTCATTATAGCGGGCTCACTCACTAGTGGCCAGAGATACCTCAGGCATCTGAACGATTAGAAATCGGGGCCGCGGTCTGTGTGGTCTCCTTCCCTGCCCCCCGCAGTGAGATCACACGGTGCTGATCAGTGGTCTTAGTGGCCAGGGGCCTAATAAAAGCCTCCATGGCTGCAAGTTTAATACTCCTAATGCAGGACAGACATAGTAGAACACTTTTCTGCAATACTATTGTATTGCAGAATACTGTAGTGATAAAGCGATTGCGCTACATAGTGGTCAGGTCCCCTAGGAGAACTAAAAGTACAAGTTTAAAAACATAAAAAATTAAAATTGTAATTAAAAAAACCTCTTGCTATTTTAAAAGTTACAAAAAAAGTACTAAAAAAAAACAACCTAATCGGTTTTGCTGCATCCGACCTATTAAAATATATTATTATTAATCCTGTACGGTGGACACCATAGGAAAAAAAAAACGACCCCAAAAACTGAAACAAAATGTAGTCTATATCCCAAAATGGTACCACTAAAAACTACACTGCAACCTGCAAGAAATGAAGCCTCGCTCAGGTCCATAGGTGGAAAAATGAAAACAATTCTTGGTCTCCGAAAATGGCGCTGCAATGTAAATTTAAACAATTGCATATATTTTTTTAAATTTTATTTTTTTTCAAAAAATAGTAAAACATTTTTTAAAAAAAAAACCTACAAATTTGGTATGGATCGGAATCGTACCGACCTGTAGGATACAGATAACTTGTCCATTGTACCACTCGGTGAACTCCATAAAAACAACCGTCCCCTCTAACTGCCACAATTTTTTTACATTATGTGGTACAGTCACGGGTATTATTGAAAAGTACCTCTTGTCCCGCAAAAATTAAGCCCGTGCACCGCTAGGTAGACGGAGAAGTAAAAAAGTTATGGCTCTGTAGAGCTCGGCTTTCGTTGTTCTATAGCAATTTATAGAAGGAAAGTTGAGCTCTGATTGGTTGCTATGGGCAACAGAGACAATTTTGCTGTTAGATGATAGAATTTTGTCTAATTGTGGGAACCAAAAAGCTTCGTACATATGGACCTCATTTATCAAATCAAACAACAAGACTGTCTGCGTTGCTCATAGCAACAAAGCAGAGCTCTGAGCAACCAATCAGAGCTTCACTTTCATTTCTTATACTGCTCTGGAATAAAGCTGATTGGTGGCTGACGGCAACCACTCGGCGCTCAGCTTTAGTTTTTTCACAGCAGTATCAGAAAAGAAAGCTTAGCTCTGATTGGTTGCTATGATCTCTGGTTGCTATGAGCACTTATTGGTTGCTATGGGCTCTGGTTGCTTTGGGCTCTGGTTGCTATAAGCTCTGAATAGTTGCTATGGGCTCTTATTGGTTGCTATGGGTTCTGATTGGTTGCTATGAGCTCTGACAGGTTGCTATGAGCGCTGATTGGTTGCTATGAGCTCTGGTTGCTATGAGCTCTGGTTGCTGTGGCTTCTGATTGGTTGCTATGGGCTCTGGTTGCTATAAGCTCTGAATGGTTGCTATGAGCTCTGACAGGTTGAGCGCTGATTGGTTGCTATGGGCAACAAGGGCAGTCTTACTGTTAGACAGTTTTGGTAACTGAGGTCCAGTATATACTAAGCTTTTTGGCTCCCACCAGCAGCCACAATCCTATCCTGTCACTTTGTCTAGGCAGAGGATTTGGAGCTGTGTATCAGAGAATAAAGCTTTTTAACCCCTTAGCGACAATGGACTCAATTTGTTGCGGTTGCTGCCATCAGCATGGATCAAAGATGACTCCGCTCCCTGCTGTTTAACCCTTCAGATGCTGTGGTGCCTAAATGAATAAGGAACGTTGTGGTCGGCCCCACTTATAATTTATTTTTGATTTCTCAGTACACTCTATGGAGGGTCAATGACCCCATCAAAAAATTCATCTTGCCCCGCAAAAAATAAGTCCTCATATGTCTATGTACATTGAAAAATAAAAATATAAAATGGTAAAAGTGAACCCAAACTCCCTCCCCGCCCCCCCCCCCCCCCAAAAAAAAAACAGCGGCATTAAAGGGGTTGTCTCACTCCATAGACTCATCTCCCCTCACTCCTGTTTTCTCGGTTTCATTTTTGAATTCAGTTTTTACTGGCTACTACTGGCCTGCAGCGACAAGCTGCTGAGGACACCAGGTCTGTAGCTATAGCGACCAGCACTGGCAGCCTATCAGGAGAGATTGGACAGGTCTGTATCTATAGTGCCCCAGTCACATGGCGGGCCTATCAAGGAAGATTCGAAAGGAAACTGAAGTTTTAAAAAGGGACCAGTGCTGGAAACCTATCAGGAGAGATCTGAAAGGTCTGTAGCTTAGCAACCAGTGCTGGCAGCCTATCAGGAGAGATCTGACAGGTCTGTAGCTGTAGCGACCAGTGCTGGCAGCCTATCAGGAGAGATCAAACAGGTCTGTAGCTATAGCGACCAGCACTGGCAGCTTATAAGGAGAGATCGAACAAGTCTGTAGCTATAGTGACCACACTGGCAGCCTATCAGGAGAGATCAAACAGGTCTGTAGCTATAGTGACCTGAGGAGCTGATGCAGCCCATTCAAGAGGGGATATCTAGGACTAGGTAAGGACACTTTTTAATGGACATATATTGCAAAGTGACTTGTTTTTGCAAGATCTTTAACATAAAAAGCAGCGATCCTTGTAGTGAGACGACCCCTTAAAGCAGTTAAGCCATGAGGAGGGAGCAGGGTATGTGAACGTCTATGGATCCTGGGTGAATAAAGCCACTAAAAATGGCCGCTGCAACCAAGACACTTCCTGGACCCATGTGCAGGAGTGACCAGAAGGAAGCAGCACACAGTTTGCAGTGGTCCCGTCGTCCGGTCATACGGTCCATGGTTTCCGATGGTCCGGCCCCTCGGTGGTCCTGAAGACGCTCTGTCCTCTGCTGTGAAGGCCGCTGTTGTCCGTGCAGACTTGGCACCTTCATCCTGCAGGAAGCAGAGACGGGGAAAAAACAGCGTCATTAATTATGTGTGAATTAAGCCGAGGCAGAAATACGGGTTAAATCGCCAAAGAATCGCCATGACAACGGCGACCGCATGTGAAGACTCTAAAGGAGGAAGGAAGCCGGATCCAGGCATCTGAAGGTCGCAGCTGCCAAACCGCTTACTACAGACGGCGACTTCCGTACACTGCTCGTATGGGCAGGCGTAGCTATAGCAGCCACTCCAGGACTCTGCTCCCTGCTGACCTGGAGGGGCCTGCCACCCACTTTCACGTTATGTTCATGTTTGTATACCCTATGGAAAAGGTTATTTGGTGAAGGCTGCAGTTTGTACTCCAGAGCTGACCTTCCTACTGTAAGAGAACGTCCATGCGGCAATTGTAAAATACTGGTCAATTTTATAACAGAATTCAACACTATTTTTGTTTTCTGCCGCATATTTTGCAGGCGGTTTTTGGATTCGGCCAGCCCATTGACAATGAACAGAAATCCAGCGGAAAAAAAGTGTAGGCTCCAAAGGCCACATGTATGGAAACTGTCTAGGTCTAAAATTTACTTTGTTGCCCATAGCAACCAATCAGAGCTCACAGCAACCAATCAGAGCTCACCTTTCATTTTTCCAGAGCCTTTTATGAAATGAAAGGGGAGCTCTGATTGGTTGCTATGGGCTCTGATTGGTTGCTGTGAGCTCTGATTGGTTGCTGTGAGCTCTGAATGGTTGCTATGGTCCCTGATAGGTTGCTATGGACTCTGGTTGCTATGAGCTCTGGTTGCTGTGAGCTCTGATTGGTTGCTATGGGCTTTGGTTGCTGTGAGCTCTGATTGGTTGCTATGGGCTCTGGTTGCTATGGGCTTTGGTTGCTGTGAGCTCTGATTGGTTGCTATGGCCTCTGGTTGCTGTGAGCTCTGATTGGTTGCTGTGAGCTCTGAGTGGTTGCTATGGGCAACAAAGTGAATTTTAGACCTAGACAGTTTTCATACATGTGGCCTTTAGTTTTTATTACAGGGTTTTCGGATTTGAAATCCGAACTCAGGAAATCCGAGTTGGATGGTGGGGATGAGGTCTATGGGGATGGTTTACACTCCGGTTTTCACCGTTTTCAAGATCCAAAAATCGACTGAAAAACCGAGTGTAAACCTTTGCTGTGTAGATGTACACTAAGGCTATGTTCACGCGGCTTATATTGACGTGGTTTTTGATGCGGATTTCGTTTCCGCTCTCAAAACCGCATCAATACCTTGCCTGAAACGCGCTTCTTCAGAAGAGGTTTTAGAGATGTTTCTCGGCGCATTTTTGGGTGAGGTTTTCACCCATACAAATTAATAGCCAGGTCAAAAACTGCACTGAAAAACGTGCCAAAAACGCGTCAAAAACCGCACTAAGGAACGCGCCTAAAACACGCTTCAAGAATGGACATGATAGGGTATACTCACATGGCTTATTTGGAGGCTGTTTTGAACGAGGTTTTCTGAGCTTTTCCTTGCCCAAAACAATCTCCAAAACGCCCCCAGTTCATTGAATTGATTCCTATGCAACACCTCGTTGTAGTTCACACAAGAAAAGGTTTTTACGCGCTTCTTTGGAAGCACTGAAAAAGAAGCAACTTGTCAATTCTTGAAGCGCGTTTTAGGTGCGTTTTCTGGCGCGGTTTTGACGCTTTTTTGGCAGATTTTTTTGGCGCGGTTTTTGACCTGGCTATTAATTTGTATGGGTGAAAACCTTCTCCAAAACCTCGCCGAGAAATGCCTCTAAAACCTCTTTTGAAGCAACGCGTTTCAGGCGAGGTTTTGATGCTGTTCTGGAAGCGGAAACGCTCCGAAAACCACATCAAAATAAGCCGTGTGAACATAGCCTAAACCTTTGCTTTGTAGATGTACACTAAGGCTATGTTCATACGGCTTATTTTGACGTGGTTTTCGAAGCGGTTTTCTGAGCGTTTATGCTCCCAAAACAGCATCAAAACCTCGCCTGAAACGCGTTGCTTCAAAAGAGGTTTTAGAGGCATTTCTCGACGGGGTTTTCACCCGTACAAATTAATAGCCAGGTCAAAAAACGCGCCCAAAAACGCGTCAAAAACCTCGCCGAGAAACGCGCCTAAAACGCGCTAAAAGAATTGACATAATAGGGTATGTTCACACGGCTTATTTGGACGCTGTTTTGGACAAGGTTTTCAGAGTGTTTCCTCATCCAAAACGCCCCCAGTTCATTTAATTGATTCCTATGTAAAACCTCGTTGTAGTTCACACACAACAAGGTTTTTGGAAGCACTGAAAAAGAAGCGTCATGTCAATTCTTGAAGCGCGTTTCATGTGCGTTTGTCGCATTTTTCGGCGTGGTTTTTGACCTCGATATTAATTTGTATGGGTGAAAACCTCGTCCAAAACATCGCCGAGAAACGTCTCGAGAAACCCTTCTGAAGAAGCGCGTTTCAGGCGAGGTTTTGATGCTGTTTTGGGAGCAGAAACGCTCTGAAAACCATGTTCAAAACAGTGTCCAAACAATCCGTGTGAACATACCCTAAGGCTATGTCCACATAGCAAATGTTAAAATGCTGTCCGAAATCCGACAGTATTTTAACCAGGGCTGTGGAGTCGGTGCCTATTTTGCAGGAGTCGGAGTCGTCATAAAAGGGTCCGACTCCCAAAATATATAATTAGTTGGTCCAGTTAGTTTGATGCAAAGAGCAAGAGGAATTGGGTCCGGCCGGTGCTACTGCTCCCATATCTTCAGCCTCATCACATGAGGAGTGTAATTGATGACATGGAGCAGGCAAAGCGCTGCCCCAGGGGAAAAGATTCCGTTCCCATGGCAAACAAATTTCAGCAAAATTTTTCACCTGCTTTCAAAGAAGTAGCAGAGTTCAACCATTCATCAAAACTGCCTGTGGCTGAGGCAATTCCTCTATACCCTGACATTGTTAGAGATGTTGTCCCTGTGGTCACCGCTTTGCCCCCAACCCAAGTTAGTGTAGAGAGGCCGTTCTCTAGCCTGGAAATAATGAGATCAGATGTGAGGTCATGTATGCAGGATCTGATGGAGGCGATACTATTTCTCAGAACAAATTCAGAGACTCCACAAATGTTCCTGCAGTGTTTTGCATATTTACAATTTTTTTGTGTTCTAAAGTCATATCCAATAAATATATTTTACACTGACAAGCAAAATGGTAACAATGGTTTGAACTTGTGATTTTCAGGCTCCATATCTCTCCATCCACTACAGCTTTGACCATGAGGCTACTGTAATTTTATTTACAGTCATCTTACATATCTTATACATAAATTTGACTTGCAAGTATTTAGCATCTGCTTAGTTCTGCAGATTCTTTCCTGTAACTGCATTGTTACTGTTTTGCTCATAAATATCAAAATGTTAATTTTTATTATTTGTTTAGTATTTGGTAAATCCCCCTTTGGTTTTCAGCTCTGCCTGAATCCTTCTGGGCTCTGAATCAGATTCAAGTATGTCATGACCAAAATCTGATCCCAGGTCTCTTCTACACATTCCCAATGTTGTTGCAGACTGGACTTGGATACAAATACAGCTTCTTCTTCAACTCTACCCACAAGTGTTCAAAAGATCCAAACATTGTTACCCTTTTGCTTGTCAGTGAATGTTCTACCTAAATAGCTTGATAATTGTATAATAAGGTGATAAAAAGCCTGATGTTACCATTTTACGACAGTAAAGTTATCACTTAAACATGCGCCGTGTATGAGGGAGTCAGGAGTCGAAGGTTTGGGAAATTGAGGAGTCGGAGTCAGGGTTTGGCTTGCCGACTCCACAGCCCTGATTTTAACCTCGCCGTGCCGCAGGTTTGCGCAAAAAATCATGGCAGGTTTTTGGTTTTCCCACTGACCCAGTACATTGACTGTACGGGAATCCGGCAGAAGATAGAACATGTTCTGGCGGAGGGCGGGTGGTTTAGAGATCCCACAGTAGAAAATCCATGTGGGCTACAGTTCGGATTTTCTATTGAGGTCTATGGGGCACTGGTTGGGGTATGTTCACACGGCGTGTCGGGTCTGTGTGAACATATGTTCTTGGATGCGTGTTTAAGTCCATCTACCAGGGTTGTTAAACGGCGGCCCTCCAGCTGTTGGGAAACTACAACTCCCATCATGCCCACTGTTATAGATTATACAAATGCATGATGGGAGTTGTAGTTTCCCAACAGCTGGAGGGCCGCAGTTTGACACCTGTGATCTAGACGGACCCAAACACCCATCTAACAATGAACAGTGTGATTTTACACTGCTCGCAATGTAAAACACGTAACGGCGTTCAGACGAGTGATCACCGATGCGTGTTTCATTGCGTCTTTCGGATCCGTTCCAAGAATTGACATGTTAATTCTTGGTCTGAAAGACGCAGCTGGAGCCCTATAATAAAGTGTAGGGTGCGATCCTGCTGCATCCAACACGTATCCATACACGCAGCGGCATGTTGGATCTGTTTAGGATCCGATCGCCGCTGTGTTTTTGGATGCGATTTTCGGATCCAACACGGATCCAAAGACAGTGTGTGAACACGGCCTAACTGTGGGATTTTTGCAGATTCTAAATACTGAATCCGCTTAAAATCTGACAGCCAAGGCCTAAGGGTATCTACACACGGCGTAATTGCGCCGCATTACGCCGGGTGTTTTGGCAGTCGTGCTGATCACCGCGTACCCTGGAAGCATGGGGGGCCGGCCCCATTGACATGCATTACTCGCGTTGCGTAATCGTCGCGAATAAATGACATGTCACTTAACTCCCCGCGTGTACAATACGATCGTATTGTACGCGCGGGTGGACGAGGCGTAATCCATAGTTCTCTATGAGAGTTATGGATTAACATAATTGCGGGACGGATTTCGGCGCGTATTAAGCGCAATACGCAACAAAATACGACCGCAATTACGCCTGAAAATAAGCCGTGTGAACATACCCTAAGGCCCTGTTCACACGGCGGGTTTGGTCGCGGCCCAACCTCGTCCTTACCTCGCCGCACACTCGCGTCTCCTGACGCGGGCGCTGGGTGTGGTCCCGGCGCGGGTGGGGAGTGGCTTGGGGCGCAGCCGAACTTCGTCCTTACCTCGCCGCAAACTCACGTCTCCTGACGCGGGCGCTGGGCGTGGTCCCGGCGCGGGTGGGGCGTGGCTTGCGGAGAGGGTTTGCCCCCATGCAAATTAATAGGCAGGGGACAAAGCGCGGCGGCGCACCACCCGCAGCGACGCCCGCGGCAACACCGTGCGGTGCCGCGCTGAGAACTCCCTGTCAAGATTTGACAGGAGAGTTCTCCAACACGTGCGGCAAGGCCGTGGCCCCAAAGCTGCGGCCAAACCCGCGGCGTGTGAATATTAACGCGGTTTCCAATAGGAAACCATGTTAATAATCTAGGCGCGATTTGGCCGTGGTTCTGGCCGTGGAAACCATGTCGGAACCCGCGGCTATAAACGCGCCCAAATCCGTCGTGTGAACAGAGCTTAAGGGTATGTTCACACAGCAGTTTTTGATGCTGTTTTCGGGGCAGATTCTGCCCCCAGATTTGCCTGATTTTATTCAAGTATTTTCAGCGCGCACCGTAAGCGCCGATTAAGAATTGACCTGTCAAACCTTTGCGCCGTTTTATGTGCAGAGTAGAGTAAATTTAGGAGGTAAAGAATCTCCCACGGAAATTCAGAAACCAGCATGGAATTTCCTGCAACGATGATTTTTTTAAATTTTTTAAATAGGAAGCTGTAACTATGGTCGGCCATTTTGAAGCTCCAGGGCTAAATATTCTGGTCACCGAGCTAATGATGAGTATTTATAGCCAGCGCCCTGCTCCCATGGATCAGCATTCGCAGGAATACTGGCCGCATGACGGCCCCATGGACTGTGGAAGCTGGCACCCTTTTAGTGCTTCCATTCATTGCAGTAGTAATATATGTAGCAGCCTTGGCCCCCGGGGCCCTGCCCTGGTTACATAACTCCACCCGAAATCTTAGCTTGTAAACAATCCTATTCCTCGTTGGGTGCGACTCTGTACAAACAAACAGCACAACGCCGCACTCACAAACCCATGCACACACCTGGGAGCGCACACTTCTCCGGACGCTCCACAAGCTGCAGTGTCTAATTGTCTGGGGGGAAATAGGACGGTATTCTGATACACTGCTGTAAAGTTAAAGGGGCGCTCTGGGAAAAAAATGATTAAAACCGGGGTTTTGGGTTTTGGGGTGTTAAGGGGGCGGGGCTTCCAGGGTTTTATATGACCCCAAAGGGGAAATTTCCCTTGTGTCTTTCCCGCCCTCTTCGCCTCATCACCATGCATTATTGTTGGTCAGAGATCTCCTTTAAAGGGATACTCCATCCTACAGAGTTACAGGGAAGATCCCATTCAAAGCTCAGGTAAAATATCATATCTGGGAGTTACTAGTTAAACAATTGCTTAAAGGGGCTGTCCACTATTGTCACCTAGTGATCGGCAAAAGGAGAATGTCCGGCTTGTCTTCATTTCTTTTCAGAGTTCCCCCTTATTACACCAGATTCCCTAATGGAGCCACAGGGGTTCAGCAAACAGTAATGGGGCATTCCCTGTGTCATGCTTCACCCTGTCAGGCTCAACACCCACTACGTATCAATATTGACAGGGGTGCTCTTTTGAAGGGGCACTCCACCCACAATGGTTACATTGAAAATCCCATTGAAAGTTTATAGCTGGGAATTGTTATATCTGGGAAGTACTAGATGATCAATTGCTTAAAGGGAGAGTCCACGATGTATCAATATTGACAGGGGTGTTCCTTTGAAGGGGCATTCCACCCAAAAGGGTTACAGTGAAAATCCCATTGAAAGCTCGGGTATCATATTTTTTTTATATTTTTTTCAATTACGAGATAAAAATTTGTTAAAGGGGAAAATTTTTCCACTTTGTTCATCCAGTAATCAATTGCTTAAAGGGAGAGTCCACTTTGTTCATCCAGTAATCAATTGCTTAAAGGGAGAGTCCACTTTGTTCATCCAGTAATCAATTGCTTAAAGGGAGAGTCCACTTTGTTCATCCAAAAAATTGCTTAAAGGGAGAGTCCACTTTGTTCATCCAGTAATCAATTGGGGCTTTTAAAGGGAGAGCCATTTTGTCATCCATAATCATTGTTCTCTCTAAGGAAAATGTTTGGCTTGTCTTCATTTCCCTTCAGAGTCCCCCCTTATAACATTCAAATTCCCTGATAGAGCCTCAGGGATTCAGAGAAAAGCAATAGGACAATCCCTGTGTCATCTCCCCCCGCAGCTAGCCCCATGTATCAATGTGGATCGGAGTCCTCCTTTAAATGGACCCACCAAAAAGGGTTTTTCAGGTAGATCCTCTTGAAAGCTCAGGTATCCTAATGTTGTATCTGGGAATTACTATGGGTTGCTTCAAGGGGCTGTCCATTTTGGTCATCTAGTGATCATCTGTTACCCCTGCGGGGTCCCCCCTTATTGCGCCCTAATGGAGTCACATGGTTTTAGAGAACAGCAGTGCTCAACACCATGTATCTATGTTGATCGGAGTTCTCTTTAAGGGGTACTCCATACTAAAGGGGCACAGGAAATCATACTAAAAAGCTCAGGTAAAATGTTATATCTGGGAATTACTAGTTAATTGATTGCTTCAAGGGGCTGTCCACTATGGTCACACAGTAATCAGCTAAGGACAATGTCCAACATGTCTTAATTTCCCTGAAGAGCTCCCCTTTATTGCACACAAATTCCCTACTGGGCCTATAATTTTCCCATTTTCTTGAAAAAACCGGGTTTTTGGGTTTTCCTCTGCGCGCCCCCACGGGGGAAGTTAATATTAATACTCCCCTGTTGATGTGGGGGTGTCCAGGTCCTCCAGAGTGAGGGACGCTCTTTGTAGACCATTTTTATGAATTGCTTCCTTCAAGGGATTGTCTACAATAGTGGTCTGCAACATGCGGCTCTCCCACTGGGGGAAACTAAAAACCCCACATGCTTTGTTAATCTGTATCAGTGGGCATGATGGGAGTTGTAGTTTCCCAACAGCGGGAGACCTGCACTTTGCAGACCACTATTGTAGACAATCCCTTGAAGGAAGCAATTCATAAAAAGGGTATAACATACATTTGACAATCGGGGGACCCCAGAATTGACCCCGACCAGACTTTTTAGCGGCTGTTTGTCCAACCGTGGCCAAAGACTGTTCAGGAACTGCTGCAGTCACCAAGATAAAGCGAAACCCGGCAGCATTATCTGGGTAGGAAGCATTCTGCAGGTCAGATAGCAGCGCTCCTGCCGGGCCTTGCATTAACCCTGCAGAGGCCGGGGGCAGGATGGAAGCCGAGCCCTCCGAATCCAGCAGGTCCGCCCGCTGCTGGTGCCCGCAGGGTTAATATGTCACCCCCGCATATTACATGTAGGCAAATCTCCTGGAGGGAAGTCATTAGAGCGGAGGTGTTCAAAGCAGAAGTGGGATAACCTTGTCCCGTGTAATACAATCCGGCCGAGGGTTTCTTTAACCCTGGAATGGCTTTCGGCTCCTCAGAACATGTCAGGTGTGCGCTGAGGTCGGGGTTACTCATTGTCTGCCCTTGCAGTGCCCCTGACCGGCCTTTACCTACTGAGGGGGCGCTGCATATAGATATGAGCCCCAGGTGCTGGGCTGTCACCGGTATCGGTACTAATTGTATAAGCCTGTCCTTAGCTTGCCCTATGTATGGAGCGCGCTGATGCTGGCGCATTTTTTTCCCTCTCTTCTGGCAGCCCCCCATAAAAGGGTAAGAGGGCCAGGGTAGGAATTCTTTTTTTTCTAATAATTATATTATTAATATATTAATATTAATAGATTTAAGTAACTTAATGCTGTTAAATTAATTTTCTAATAAAAAATGGGGAAAGTGTTTTTGGGCGTGACTGGAAAAGAAATTTGAGTTAAACCGACTATTTGGGAAGAAAGGTGAGATCCTTTCTATTTTTTTCCAAACTTTCTATTTTCCCAAATTTTCATCCCCTTTTATTTCACCCCAACCATCTCTATTTAAAAATTCCCAAAAAAAAACTCCTCCACCCTTCAAATCCTTTATCCAATCAAAAATTAAAAATTTCACTATAAAACACAATACCAAATACCACCCTTTACCCAATACCAAAACTCCTAACCACATACCAACTTCCCAATCTACACCAAAAACCACACCTATCCTTTCACAAAAACAAAACTACTCCAATTTTTCCCCAACTATCTTTACAAAAAATTTAAAAACTTTCCTTCTATATCTCATTTCTCCCTTCATTATCAAATTTCTCAAAAAAACATAAACATACCCATCCTCCTTTATCAACTTCACTTTTTTATTTTAATATTTTCTTCCCTTTCCCCTTTACAATTTCATCTTCAACCCAAACCCTACCTAGTATTTTCTCCTTTCCCCACCCTTTACCACAATTACCCAATCTTCCACTTTCCAAAAACCCACTAAACTAATCTCTCAACTTTTTTTAAAACTAATTTTTCACCCTTTAACTTCCCAAAATTACTTTCTAAAAAAATAAAAACCCCTTTTCCACATTTCCTTTTAATAAATCCTTCTATCATCTATCTACCCTTTTATCTCCAATCATCTTCTTTCTCAAACTATCCTTCTCTCTACTTTTCTTCTCTATACTTCTTCTCCATACTTCTCTCATATCTATTATCTACTTCTATCTTCAACTCTATATCATCATCTTCTATCTATCTATCTCCTATTATTTTCTATCTATCTTCTTTTCTATCTATTCTAATTATCTATCTCTCTATCTATCTATCTTCATACTATCATCTAATATCTTTCTCTTCTATCTATCTAATCTCACAAAAGTAAGTACACCCCCTCTCATTTTTGTAAGTCTTGTATTATATCTTTCTATGGGACAACATTGAAGATCTGACACTTTGACACAATGTAAAGTAGTCAGTGCACAGCTCGTATAACAGGGGAAATTTGCTGCCCTCTAAATAACTCAACACACAGCCATCAATGTCTAAACCACTAGTAACAAAAGTGAGTACACCCCTAAGTGACATCAAAATGAGTAACCGGGAGGGATAATGGCAAATTGGGCACAATTTGTCCATTTTCCCTCCTTGGTGTCATGTGACTTGTTTAGTGTTACAAGGTCTCTGGTGTGATTGGGGAGCAGGCGTGTTAAATTTGGTGTTATCGCCCTCACATTCTCTAATACCGGTCACTCGATGTTCAATATGGCCTCTCATGACAAAGATCTGTCTTAGGATCTGAGAAAAGGAATTGTTGCTCTACATAAAGGTGGCCGAAAAAAAAGGCCCCCAAAAAAAAGGGGGGGGGAAAAAAATTGGGGCCCCCCAACACCCTGACACTGAGCGCAGCGGGGGGGGCCCAAAACCCAATACAGAGGATAAACAAGACGGTTCCATCAGAAAAGTTGGTGAGTCCACGGCTCAGGTCAAACCCAAAGGGAGAGGCCCCAGCATGCGCAGGGGTTACGGGGGTCCCCTGCAGTCAAAACCATTGCCACACACTGCATCAGTTTGGGTCTGGATGGCTTCGCCCAAAAGAACCCCCTTCTAAAGATGGTGCACAGGAAAGCCTGCAGTTTGCTCAAGACAAGCAGCCTAAGAACATGGATTACTGGAACCATGAGACCAAGATCAACTTATTTGGTTTAGATGGTGTCAAGCGTGTGTCGCAGCGGAAACCACGTGAGGAGCACAAAGACAATTTTCCCTAAGCAAGCAGGTGGGGGGGGGAGGGTTTGGGTGCATGAGTGTGGGCGGGGGAGCTAAGTTCTTTGTGGGAACAGAATGCAACATGTCCTGGACATCCTGAAGAAAGGCTACCCCCTCCCTTCGGGCCGCAGTGCTTTTCCAACAAAAAGGCCCCCAAACACCCCCAAGAGACCACTGCCTCGCTAAGAGAAGTGGTAAGGGTCGGACGGCCGAGGTCCCAGACAAAACCCCTAGGGGGCATCTGTGGGGCCTCCTAAAACAGAAGGGGAGGGACAAGGTCTTAAATCCCCAGCTCCGGATGTCTCATGGAGGAGGGAAGAGGATTCCATGGCTGACCCTGTAAGCTTAGTGACCCCCCTCCAAGAGAGTAAGGCAGAGCTGGAAAATAATGGCGGCCACACAAGTATTGACACTGGGGGCAAATTTTGTCCATTGTCACTTAAAAGGGTTCCCACATTTGTTGTCATTAGGGGTGTCTTACTTTTTTCCCAGCGTTTAGACATTGATGTCTTGGTTTTGATTTTATTTTGAGGATACGGAAAAAAAGGCCCTCGTTCCAGGCTTATTTGCTGGATTGGCGCCGTATGGGGCCCCATTTCGTGCAAACCGAAAACCGTCGCGTAATTAGGAATACGTTTCTCAAGAAACAGGGGTTTCCCGGCCCTTCCCGGCAATCCGGGGGGGGGGAAAAGTGCTGTTATCCAGGGAATTTAACTTCCTATATCAACTATCCCTACACCCCCCCCCCATTCAACTTCACATATTACTACTTCATCTACTTCCCTATTATTAATAACTATCTAAAATCTTTTTATCCCTAACATCTACTCATATCTACTTCTCTATCTATCATTAAATATCTATCTTCTATCTAATTTTATCTATCTCAATTTTAACTATCTTCTATCTATCTTCTATCCATATCTTCTATCTCTATTTTAACACTCATATCTATCCTCATATCTATCTATCTATCTATCCCCCATCTATCTATCTCATACTATCTACTATATTATCTTCCCATCTATCTATCTATCTATTATTCATTCATATCTATCTTTTATCTATCTTTCCTCTATCTCTTCTTCATCTCTATCTATCTTCTTTCATTATTATCTCTATTTTTTTTTCTTCTTCCCTTTTCTTTTCCCTCCCTTTTATCTCTTCTATCTTTTTCCAAACTTCAAATTTTCTATTCTTCTATCCATATCTATCTATCCCCATTTCCTATCTATTATATCTACTATCTTCATATCTATTATCCATATATCATCTATCTACTACCCTATCTATCTATTTTATCTAACTACCCCATCAATCCTTTTCTATTTTAACATCTATCTATCATCTATCTTACTCTATCTATATCTATTTCCCCATATCTATCTATCTCATACTATTTCCCATTATCTATTATCTTTCCCTATCCCAACTATCAACCATATTCCTATTATCTTTTTTTCACTTTTTTTTCTACATCCACCAACAAAATTTCTCTTTCTATTAATTTTTCCTACACATCTTTAACTTCTATCACTAACTTTTACCAACTTTATCTAACTCATACTTCTATCTCTATCTATCCTTTCTACCTTTTTCCCATTCTAACCAACCCTTTATTAAACTATCCCATTCTTCATCCTACTTTATTATATTATTATTTATTTACATTTTCTATCTTCTATCACCTATCACTACATTTTATCTACCCAAATTATTACTTTATAAATACAAAATTAAAATCCAACTTCTAAAATTTTTCCTTTATCTATCCAATTATTACCCATTCTTTACTCCCCTATTACTTTTTTTTATTACATCCTTTTATTTCTTCTCCCTTTTAGCTTTTTTTATTAAATTTTTTTTTCAAAATTAAATTTTCCCCTTTATCTAAACACACCTCCTTCCAACCTACCCTTTTTATTTTATTCCCAATACTTTAACTTTTCAATAAATCCAAATTTCCCCTTTTTTTAATCCCTAAACATCTAAAAATTTACCCCCACCAAATTTTTTTTTACCCAAACTTTAAAAATTTTTTCCCTCCACCAATCTAAATTTTCCCCCTTGAAAAAGGGTGAAAGCCGGGTTTTTTTAAAACCCCAAAAAACAAAGGGGCCCCCCCCCAAATTTAAATTCCCCCATCAAGTGGCCGGAGAAAGGGGGGTTTGCCGCCCTTTTTTGGGGAAAAATTTCTATAGGGGGTGACTCCCTTTCCCCCCTTTATTAGTTTGTTTGGGGGTTTCCCCTTTTTTTGCATCCACAAAACTTTAAAAATATTGGGAAACCCCGAACTCAACAGCCCTAAATTCCCAAAAGGTATGGCCTGCCCAAAGAATTCGTATAAAAAAAGCCGGGTAAAAATTTTTTCCAAACCTTCCATTGTTCTTTTAAAAACCCCATATTGTCCTGTGCTTTAAGGGGCTTTTAGTGACCCGTGTTTTGTGTTTCGTTGGGTTCCCCTTTTTTTCCCCCCCCAACCCAAGTGGGACCCAGATTTCCTTTCCCAACCGTGATTTTGGGGCCCATGTTTCACCCCCTTGAAATTTTTGGGGGGGCCCCCTTGCCCCCAAAAAATTAATTTTTTTTTTCCCCTAAAAAGGACCCCTTTTTTTTGGTTTTGGCTTTTTTTCCCCCGATTAACCCACAAGGACCCAAAAACCGGAAAAAAGGGGCCTCAAAAGGGTAATTTTAATTTTTTAAACCCCAAAACCCCCAGGGCGTGTTGATTTTTCCTTTCAGATTAATTAAAACCCCCCGGACCCCCCAATAGGAAAGTTCTGCAGATTACCACAGGAAAACCCCTTTTTAAAGGGGGTTGGGTAGATTTTCCCCCAAAAAACCCCAGGAAGGGGGGTATGCTTCAATTTTACCCCCCGGCATGGATGCGAGATTTTACCCCCCTATGACTTTAAAATTTTTGGGGGGGTTTCTTAGATTTTTACCCCCAGGACTGTTGCTGCAATTTTTACCCCTAGGACGTATGATGCTGCAGATTATTACTCCTAGGACGTGATGCCTGCAGATTTTTACCCCTAGGACGTATGATGCTGCAGATTATTACTCCTAGGACGTGATGCCTGCAGATTTTTACCCCCCTTTTTGGAGTTTTTTAATGATCCCCGCAATTTTTTACCCCAGGAATGGTGCTGCAGAAATTTTTTTTTTTGAATATACCCGGACGTGTGGGGTTTTCCCCAGAAATTTTCAAAAAACCCCCGGGCATTGTTCTGCAGATTATTACCCCTAGGACTTGTGATGCTTACAGATTATGAACCCCTAGCATGTATGGTGCGTACAGATTTAGTATCCAGATGCAGAACCTTACATTTATCCACATTGAACCTCATTTGCCAAGTGGATGCCCAAACACCGGCCACATGTATGAACCTGTTTTGGTCAAAAAATCACTTTTTTGCTCATAGGTCACTATGGGGAAAAGATGAGTTTTAACCTAAACCTTTCACACTGGGCCCGTTTCCAGTCGCTTGCAATTCATGAATATCTTCCCTAGATTGCACTACCCTGCAAGCTTTGGGGTTTATCTGCAAGAATAGACACTTGCAAACATCCCCCCCCCTATATCATTAATAAATACATTAAATAAAAGAGGACCCAATACTGAGCCCTGGGGCCACCACTCACAACCGGGGACCACAGAGTAGGATCCATTTCCCACCACCGACTTGTTTTCAGTATACCGCAGTGTATAGGCTTTTCAGTTATCTCCTTTTACACCTTACCATAGGCAGGAAGTAATAGGAGCAGGTTCATGGCAGGTACAGAGGCCTTGTCTAGGCTTCTACCTGCCATGGCAACCAAGTGACCCCCATGTGATTGTGTTACTGGGGTGCCGATCAGGGGCCACAACAGACCACGACCCTGTCATTTAACCACTTAAAGAGAACCTGTCACATAGGTGATGCCCCCCTTGCTGAGGGCGACGGCAGTGTAGCCCGCTGTTTCCAGCGCTGTGTCCTATTCTGTAAAATCGCTCAAAAACCGCATTTTTACCGAGAGTCATTCGAAGAGTCCTTCAAAGAGTGTTTTTTTCAAACCCCCCCCAAAGAGGCTACCCGCCCCCCCAAAGACAAAACCTTTTTTTTGAATAGGTAGAAACATGGAAAAACGCCAGGGGGGGGGGCTAGGCTTTGGTGGGGGCTAACACCCGCCTGAATAAGATTTGAGGGTAAATGCTCTAAAACGCTGCATCTTACAGAATAAAGGGGCACAGCGCTGGGAAAAAGCAGGTCGACATACTTTTGCTTTCCTCAGAAGGGGGGCAAACCTAGTGACAGGGTTTCCCCTTTAAAGCCATAGTCCCTTTGCTGTCATGATAGCCCATGAATACCCCAACTTTTTTTAAAAGTTTTCCCCATGTACATGACTTCTGGTTTGTCCTCTGCTTCCCCCCCTTTTAGCTCTGATAGCGGGGTTTAAGATTTCTTTAGGGGCCTTTTTTCCCGCGACTAGGCCTAAGACGTGTAGTGTTATCAGCAGGATGAAAGTGTGAAGAAAACGCAGGGCCCAAAAAGATTCCCATTATCCTTTCATGATTGCCCCGGTGTTTTCCCTGCAAATTTGTCTAATCTTCTCTATCCCGTTCAGAGAACAAAAACATGATCTTATATCATTACCTAAATATTTTTTAGGGGGCACATGAGATAAGCAGCAGCTGTAGTAACGTGAGCTTAGTCTGACCGGCCATTCAGGAGTTTTATCTCTTTACTATCACAAGACAAGATTTTATCTGTAATTTGTAATTGCATAGGACTGCTGAAATAAATAATAATAAAAAATAATTTTTGAGGAATATTGCTATAACCAAAATTCTCCAGTCTGGGGGCGATGTCTGTGCTATGAGGGGTGCACATAAATATCTGCGCTCGTTTTCGGGTGGGGGAGTCATTAGGTCTCTGGAATCGGTGACCGCAGTTCTGCACATTTTGGCGCGGTTTCGATACAGATCTATGTAACTGCCATTTCCTTGCTGTTTCCTGTGTCTGGGTCTCGTGTGTTTCTGAGGGCGTCTGTGTGAACATTGCATATGTAGTGTATGTCATTACTGCTTTATAGCTTGG
>JAODAL010032851.1:0-46353 GCA_025379985.1 Phyllomedusa bahiana
TAAGTTTAAATGTCTAATTTTACTATCCCGCCCCAAGAAAAAGGGGAGCAATCATTGTGTCTTTATCTACTATTTATAATGAGACTATAAGAGATAAGCCATAGTTGCAGTAAAGAGAGATTAGTTTGCTCTGCTGATTCTATACTTCATGTACTGTTCTTGTCATTGCTCTTTAAGAATAGTCTAACCTTATCTATCCCTGTCCATAGAACAAGGGAGCAATCTTTCTGTCATTACCTACTATTTGTAACGAGACTACAGCTGCAGTAAAGTAAGACTAATTGATTATGCTGATTCTATAATGTATGTATTGTTCCTGTCATTGCCCTTTCAGTCTTGTCAATCTAATCTTATCTACCCCTGTCCAGAGAACATTAGAGCAATCATTATATCATTACCTACTATTTGTAATGAGACCACACAGCACTAAGTAGCTCTGCCCTGCAATAAAAATGGTGACAAAATCATTGCTTGTTGACTATTAAAGGGGTTTTCTCATCACAGTGATCGGCTTTTAACGTGTAGAGAAAGATAAATGAAGACTATAACCAAATACATTGCTGTTGTGATTTTGCATTGTTCAGGAGATAAAGAAAATTTCATCTACTCCTAGTGTACACAAGTTTATCTTGCTTATCGACCACCTCTCCAACCTCTCTCTTATATGATTGCTCCAAGTTGCAGTCAGTCCAACCATGGTGAGTCAATCCCTGCCCTGTACTCTTTTTTAAAATCCCCAAGCACTCCTTTCACTCTTATAGAATTCGCTAGGAAAATCAGAGCTTGTATACCAATCACTGCTATAGAACCACCCACAGCTTGGTGTGTAATACAAGGATCCGTCCCTCTAAGATCTGATAAACGTCTCTTTATTTCTAGGTGGAATGGAAGTATCGAAAATGTACGTCCGACAATGTGCACGAAGCAACCTGTGCACAACAAGTGGGAGCATCAGCCTCCCCAACGGCAGACTAAAGGCCGGGACCACCTGCTGTAAGACCAACGACTGTTTGCCTGTCAAGCCCGTCCGTAAGTTCTTAGAATGATGTGGAATCATGGGGGGTGTTACAGAGGGACCCAAAAAACACTGAATTTCTACATCAACATCAAATGTCCATGTACTTGTTGTAATGACTGGATCCACTGGATCGCTTCTAGATCTTGGTGTAACCACATCAGGGAGCGGAGTCACAGGAGCCCCCTGGTCTTTACCCTTAACCCCAGCAAGGGGGCTTGGACCAGGGCTGGGAAAAGGTATTCTGGTGCCCTAGGCAAATAAGGCACAAAGCACCCCCAAATAAAAAAATTCAGCCCACTCCATGCCTCCTTGAGACCCCTTTTCTACCTGGGATGAAGTGGCGCCCTAGGTGGTCTCCTAGCTTCACCTAATAATAATAATCTTTATTTATATAGCGCCAACATATTCTGCAGCACTTTATAATTTGGAGGGTGTACGTACAGACAAAAAAAACATACCTGGCACAGTGAAAAGCTACTTACAGATGAGACAAGGTGAGAGGGCCCTGCTCGCAAGAGCTTACAATCTATTAGGGTGTACGGGAGAGACGAAGGGTAAGAAGTGCTAGATTTACAATGGTCCAGCCATGTGACATAAATATGGGGTTGTTTTATGATTTAGAATCCGGATGAACCTGCCACCCCAGACAGTACATCTATATACAGTTAAGTGCCGAAAATGAGTGAGCTAGCGGGTGAGGGAGGGGGGGGGTAGCATTAGGGATTCTGGTAGGCCAGACTGTGCAGGTGTGTTCTCTGGCCCTTTTAAAGCTATGAGAGTTCTGAGTGTGCCTGATCGCCCCGCGGTAGCATGTTCCAGAGAACTGGTGCCGCACGTGTGAAGTCTTGGAGACGGGCATGGGAGGTTCGGATGGTTGATGAGTGTAACCTGATATCATCAGCAGAGCGGAGAGAGCGGGTAGGGCGGTAGACAGAGACTAGGGAGGAGATGTAGGGAGGAGCAGCGCTGTGGAGAGCTTTATGTGTGAGAGTGAGGAGTTTATATTGTATCCTGTACTGAATGGGCAACCAGTGCAGTGACTGACACAGGGTAGAGGCATCAGTATAGCGGCTGGAAAGAAAGAGGAGCCTGGCTGCTGCATTCAGGACAGATTGGAGAGGGGAGAGTTTGCAGAGTGGGAGACCGATAAGCAAGGAGATACAGTAATCAAGACGAGAATGAATAAGAGCAGTAATGAGAGTTTGAGCTGCTTCTACAGTGAAAAAAGGACGGATTCTGGAGATGTTCTTGAGGTGCAGGTGACAGGAGCGGACAAGGGATTGGATATATGGGATGAAAGACAGATCAGAAGATTAGAATCTAGTATAACCCCCAGACAGCGGGCCTGCTGCCTCAGAGTTATGGTGGTACCACACACTGAGACAGAAATGGCAGAGTAAGGTCGGTTAGTAGATGGTGGGATGACTAGAAGTTCAGTTTTACCCATCATCCCGGCCCATAGGGGGGAAAATAGTTTGCAGTAAAACTCTCAGGTTGCTATCCACGGCAATAGGTGGGGGAGCAGTCTGGGGCCACAGGGGCCCAAAAAGGAAGAGTAGTCACAAAACGAGCAAAAGGGGTGGGCAGGAAGGTTTTTTTAAAAGTGGGAGGACAAGTCTTTAGGTCGGGGGAAGGAAGCAAAGTCAGAAACCACCCGAGTCAAGAATTAGGAATGAAAGCACAGAAATCCCAAAAAACCAGGAGGTCCCAGCAAGGATGTGTAAAAGAAGATGGGGGGGGTCCTTTAAAATAGCTGCAAAGGGTCCGCCCAAAAAGAACTCCCTTACGGGCCCCTTTTGCGACAGCGAGGGGGAAACGGGGACGGGTGAGGACCCTAGGGCCACTACGTGAGGGGGGAAAGGGGAAAAGAGGGCCCCATGCCGATACCCTTTTGAAGATGATTTACGCTTTTTCAAAGCGGGACCCCTTTGTAACCTTTTAGTCAAAAATTAGGGCGACATAAAATGGAGCTTTGGCAAAAAAGGGCCCGTTTTTAAAAAAAAAACTTTAAGGAAATTAGAATGTGCAAAATTTGTATAAAGTTTTTTCTTTCGGGTTTCTACATACGGGGCAGTGTGAGCCAATACCACAAGTCTGGTTTCAGGCACCCCCTTTTTCCCCTGGTCTGTTTTTCTGCAGGTATATTTAAGGGGGCATTTGTAGAGCCAATCCCCCAAGTCTGGTTTCAGGCACCCTTTCCCCTGGTTCTGTTTTCTGCGGGTTTCATACATACAGGGCATTTGTAGACCCAAATACCACAAGTCGGGCCCAAAGGCACCCCCTTTACCCTGGCTGGGCTTTTTCCCCCTGAAGGTATACATACGGGGCAGTGTAGACCCCAATCCCAAAAAAGGGTTCCTGGTAAAGGCACCACCTTTACCCTGTTTGGCTGTTTTCTGCGGTCATACATACAAAACAGTGTAGACCCAAAAACCCACAAGTCTGGCTCAGGCACCCCCTTTCCCAGGTTTTGTTCTTTGCAGGTTTTTAAACCCCCTTACAGGGAAGTTTTTAGGGGCCTTTAACCAAAAGGGGACGGGTCGGGCACCCCCTTTCCCGGGGTTGGCTGTTCTTTGCGGGTTTCTTTTAACGGGGGCCGTGTAGACCCAAATTTACCACAAGTCTAAATCGGCCCCACCTTTTTTATGGTCTTTTCTTCTGCGGTCAAAATTTCCCGGGCCTGTTAGACCCAATCCCCAAAAGTTGGTCAGGCACCCCCCCCTTTACCCTGGTTTTGTTCTTTCCCAGGCCCCAAAGATACGGGGCCCATGGGGTAGAGCCAATCCCCACAAGCTGGCCCCAGGACCCCCTTTCCCCTGGTCTGTTCTTCTGCGGTCAAAAACTTTACAGGAGCAGTGTAGAGCCAATACCACAAGTCTGGCTTCAGGCCCCAAACCTTTCCCGGGTCGGGCCGTTTTTTTGCAGCCCATAAAAAGGGCAGTGTAGGCCAATCCCAACAAGTCTCAGGCAGCACCTTTTACCTGGTATTCTTCTGGGGTTTCTTTACAAAAAGGGCAGTTTTGACCCCAATACCCACAAGTTGGAAGGCACCCCCTTTCCCCCTGGTTTGGTGTTCTTCTGCAGGTCATACTTTAAGGGGCATTTGTAGACCCAATACCACAAGTCTGGCACAGGCCCCCCTTTTTAACCCCCTGGTCTGTTTTTTTTTGCAGGTCATTTTTAAAAGGGGGCAGTTTTGGGGCCCAATTTACAAAAAGTCTGGACAGGACCACTTTCCCCTGGTTTGTTCTTTGCGGGGTCAAATACAGGTGCATTTGGGAGCCAAACCCACCAAGTTGGTCAGGCACCATTTTTACCCTGGTTTTTGGTTCTTTGCAGGTCATAATACGGGGCATTTGTAGAGCCAATCCACAAGTCGGTCAGGCCCCACCTTTCCCTGGTTGTTCTTTGCAGGTTGCAAAACATAAGGAATTGTAAAACCAATAAAAACAAGTTGACCCAAGGCCCCAAACCTTTAAAACCCGGGTTTTCTGTTCTTCTGGGTCATTAAAAGGGGGCAGTTTTAGAGCCAATACCACAAGCTGGCTCGGGTTTCCACCTTTTCCCCCGGGTTTGGGGTTTTTACTTCTGAGGCCTACATACAGGGCAGGTTGTAGAGCCAATACTACAAGTTTCCCTCAGGCACCACCTTTACCCTGGTCTGGCTTGTTTCTTTACAGGCCCAAAATACGGGGCAGTTTTAGAGGCAATACAAAAAGTTGGTTGGGCCCAAAACCTTTACCCCGGTTGTTCTTCAAAAGGGTTCTTACATACAGGGCAGTGTAGACCCAATACACAAGTCGGGGCTCGGGCACCACCTTTACCTGGTTTTTTTCTGGGTCATAAAAACAGGCCCCCGGGGTGGGAGCCAATCCCCAAAAGGGTCTGGTGGGCCCACCCCCTTCCCCCTGGTCGTTCTTTGCGGAAATTACAAAAGGGCGTTTTGACCCAAATTAAAACAGTCTGGCTCGGGCACCCCCTTTAGCCTGGTCTGTTCCTACAGGTCTTAAATACAGGGCAGTGTAGACCCAAATCCCACAAGTTGGTCAGGCCCACCTTTCCCCGGGTTTGGCTGTTTCTTCTGCAGGTATAATACAGGGCAGTTTTGGTCAAAAAACCCCCAAGTCTGGCTCGGCACCCCTTTTTTCCCTGGTTGTTCTTTGCAGGTATACATACAGGGCAGTGTGGGGCCATTCCCACAATTTTGGTCAGGCCCCCCCCTTTTTCCCCTGGTCTGGTGTTAAATTTTTGGCCTACTTTTGGCGTCAAGTATTCTTAAATGTGTCTAACCCTAAAATTTGGTGGTCCCGACGCCCCCGGGAACCCCCAAAAATTTTGGACCCCATTAAAAAAGTGGGCGGGCAGGCCCCAAATTACCCCAAAAAGGTTTGGAAATGTGATTTATACATTAAAAAAACGGGGGGCTAAAAACAGCTTTTTTTTTGAAAAGTATCCCAAAAAAAATGGGCACCCCCCATTCTAATGTCCCCCTTTTAATCTGTAGATCTTTTACTAATATGGCCTTTAAAGGGACCCCGGGGGTCCCCCCTTTTGGGGAAAAAAGGTTGACCCAATCCCATTGTAGGTGATCCTCAACACTAATGGAAAAAATCTGGTTAAAGGGGGTTGTCTGCTAAAAGAATAGCTTTAAAAATTGTGGGGAAACCCAAAAAATTAAAGGACTTTTTCCCAAAATATATTGCATTTTTCCCTCTGTTTTCCTAAAGAGATAAAAAGGTGAATTTATTACTCCCAGGGCCCTATTTCAGTTCCCCCCAGTAACCTACCTGTAAAAAAATCTCCCGGGCGGTTTTTTTCCCAAAAAGAGATAAAAAAGAGAGTGAGTCTCACACACAGGGCAGCGTGTTTAGTCCAGTTCCCGTGTGCCCGACAGTTTAAAAAACTTGTTTTAAACTCCCAAATAAAAAGCTTGTAATTAGGGGGTTTTGTTTTGGGGGATCAGATAAAAAAGGGCCTTCAGTAGTTTTAGAAGTAATTAAATCTAATTAGCATCTTGAAAGCACGGAGTTTTGCCCAAAACAGTCTGAACCCGGAAGTGAAGAGGGAAATTTTTTATGCATTTTTGGAAAAAATGTGGGGAGAAACTCTTTAATTCTTCTGGGGGCCCCCCCAGCCCCAGATTCTTACCCCCAAGAAATAGATGTATCTTGGGGCTACATGCCAAGCATGGTCATAGTCTCGGAGGTGTAAGTTATACAAGAGTGAGCCACCTCTCTTGGGGATATTAAAAAAAACAATTTCGGGGTTTTAAAAGGGGCAAACCCGGGGTTGTGAGGTCAACCTGAAAGGGCAAAATTGTCAGTATGGTCCCCCAAAAGGGGCTTTTTTTCCAAACAGTATCCATGTCATTTAAATTTTAAAGGGGGAAAAATTGGGGGCTCCACACACACATTGCAATGAAGTTAAGAGAACTAAAAAAATAGACTTTAAAGGGGGTTTCCGGGGGGTTTGAAAAAATGACTGGGATTTTCTGGAAACAGCACCCCCCCTGTCCCCTAGGTTGGGGTGGTAAAAGAGTTCAAATTCCCCAAAAGCAAATGGTCTTCAAATTTAAACCCCCCAGTGTTGAGAAACTACAACCCCATCATGTTTCCCCTGTTTTTAGATTATATAAATGCTTATGAGGTTGTTTGTTTCCCCAAAAGCTGGAGGAAGACCCCAAATTTTAAGGGCCCCTGGGCCCATAAAACGGGGTATGGTTAAAATTGCAATACCAAAAAAGATGATTTTGGCGCTTTTTTTTTAACTTGAACAACCCCTTTAAACTGAATATACAATTTTTTACCCAAAAAAGGGTAAAAATAGTTTTTTCCCGATTTTTTTTTTTTTTTTTATAGGGAGTCAAAAGGTTCCAAAATTTTTTTTAATTTTTCCTCATAAAATTAAAGTTTTCAGTATAAAAGCTGAAAAATGCCCGCCCCCACCAGGGGGAAATTCCCGATAAAAGTTATTTCCCCAAAAGTAATAAATAAAAACTGTATGCAAATGAGCCCCCCTTTGTGGTGGCGGGGAGTCCAATTTTTTTTATTTTTTTGGGGTAGTATGATTTTTCTTTGTAGTTTTCCCCCCAGTTCCAATGAAAAAAAAAGGCTTTTTGTGGGGAAAAAGGGGCTTTTTTTCCAAAAAGCTAAAATCCGTGTGCAATTTAAAATGTTCCCGAGTGTGGGGGGGGGAAAAGAGAGAAGCATAAATCAGGTTTCAACTAGAACAGGTAAAAAAAACAAAAAACTTTTTTTTATTTTTTTAGTGATTATAGTGGAAAAATTATTTGTAACTTGTTTGTATAAGGCTCCATTCACATTGCTTCATTCATTCTGCTGAGGTTCTGTTGTGCACATTGCACTGACGGGCCCTACTTTAGGTCAATCAGACTCTTTGGGGTGTGTCTGAAGTCAGGTTCGTCATATTGGTCATGGCTCCATGAAATCTATGATACTAGAGCTCACACCATTCATCAGTTTTGGTCTGTTCAGTGGTTCCTATAACATTAGTTAATACAGGGGGAGTCAAAAATCCCAGGACATCCTTTTATTTCAGAAATGAAAGGGAATATGACTTATCTGAATACCCCAGTAAGTAATGGGTGAGGGAATCTATGTTTTAGGCTATTTACAAAACATGGCCACCATCTTGAAAGCCGCCATATTGGATTAAGGCAAGTTTTTGCAATGGGAAGGTGGTCATGTAGCCAATCCAAGAACACAGAATTGTCTCCGAAATCGATGCTGCAAACAATCGAATGTCTCTTGGGTTCAACGTTTCAACACAGAAAGTTTCCTGTGGGGGTTCATAAAGACGGACTCGTTTGGAAGCTTTCCCAGGGTGGCAACAGCATTTTACATGTTTTCGTGGGGGCCCAATAGAGGGGGCCAAACAGCATTTTTCATGTTTTTAAAAGGAAGCCTAAAAGAGGGAGCAAAAACAGCAAATTTTTCATGTGTTTCAGAGGGGCCCAATAGAGGGACATAACAGCATTTTTCAGATGTTCTGCAATCACAGCGCAATGTATGTGGTTAACGTTATAACAAGAATAGTTCTCATGTGGGTTCATAATGACTGGACTACGTTAGGAAGCTCACTAGGGGGAGCTCACAGCATTTTACATGTGTTTCAGTGGAAGACCAATAGAGGGAGCTATAACAGCATTTTACATGTGTTTCAGAGAAGCCTAATAGAGGGAGCTATAACAGCATTTTACATGTGTTTCAGAGGAGGCCCAATAGAGGGAGTTATAACAGCATTTTACATGTGTTTCAGAGGAAGCCCAATAGAGGGAGCTATAACAGCATTTTATATGTGTTTCAGAGGAAGCCCAATGGAGGGAGCTATAACTGCATTCTACATGTGTTTCAGAGGAAGCCCAATAGAGGGAGCTATAACAGCATTTTACATGTGTTTCAGAGGAAGCCCAATAGAGGAAGCTAACAGCATTTTACATTTTTTGAATGATATAAAAGCCGTTTTTTAGTATAGAATGGGTGTTTATAGAAATTATAGAAGTTTTTAATAATAAATGTATTAATGTTTTAGATAAATAGTTTATTATAGAATGTTGAGTGGTTTTAGTATAATACTAAAACCACTAAAAATTCTATAATAAACTATTTATCTAAAACATTTATAAATTTAATATTAAAAACTTCTATAATTTCTATAAACACCCGTTCTATACTAAAAAAAAATGCTTTTATATAATTCAATATATATAAAAAGTGATTTATAAGATTAAGCACATGTGAAATGCTATTAGCTCCCTCTATTGGGCTTCCTCTTACATTACTACTTAACCACTTTCCACTCTAAGTGAAAATGTAGGTCATTAGGTTACTAAAGTTCAAACAGTTCATCTAAATCAAAGAGAACTATAGGGGCCGATTTAGTATATTGCACTAAAGATTCTTCTTTTTCAAACTACAACCTGTGTATATATATTGAAAAACGGATCCGAAAAATACATCCAAAAACGCATTCAAAAAAGCATCTGCAGCTGAGTTTTTGGATACGTTTTTGGATACATTTTTTGGATGCAGTTTCTCTTCTTGTAAAAAACGGATCCAAAGCGTCATGTGAACATACCCATAGATCTTACCCTAAATCTGTTGCTGTCAAAAAGTCCATGTCTGTTGTTGCCACCGGATAGTAACACAATGTCCATTTTCCCCATACGATTGATACAAACCAAAATAAGCCCTTAGCTATTTTTCTCAAATGTTACTATTTCTTGTACTTCGTACTTTTTCCTGCATAACTTATTATTAGCCGTTTATATTATTGTTATTTTTATCACTTTTATCTTTGTTCTTTCATTCCTCTCCAGGAGACGTTGACAGCTCAACAGTCGTGCAAGGCTGTGCCACCAAAGAGATGTGTGAGCCTGCCCGCCAAGTGTGGAACCTGGGCAAGATGACTGTTAATGTAGAAAGCACTTGTACCAGTGGTGGTGTCTATGTCCTACCCAGCCGGCTCCTGCCAATCATCTCTCTCTGGCTCTTTTGGAAATCTTCATGTTAGATTCTGAAAGTAACTTGAATGTATCCACAATGATTCAACCTACGGCTGTTGCTTCCTTTGTATTTTCGGGTGGAAGGGTTTTTACTTTGATGACAAAACTTGAATCGAGCCTTGGGCGTTGCGCTTGGTATTTGCACACTGGATATTGGTACAAAAATTCCAATAGATTTTAATCTTACAAATTGGTGATAGTTATGTAAATGTTATGTTTTTGTTGCCTCTATAGTATAAGCTACTACCATCAAATCATATGTAGATTGAAAGAGTTTTACCGTATTAGCAAATGATTGCCCAACACTTGGACACTCCATCACTTCTTTGTCAGAAGATAATGGTCCAACACTTGGACACTCCATTACTTGTTGGTCAGCAAATGATAGCCCATCACTTAGAAATCCCAGCACTTGATGGTCAGCAGATGATTTCCCGTCACTAGGACACCCCAGCCCTTGTTAGTTAACAGATGATGGTCCATCAATTGGACGTCCCATCACTTGTTGGTCAGTAGGCCCATCACTTCAACACTAAATCACTTGTTGTTCAGCAAATGATAGCCCATCACTTGGACACCCCATCAAATGTTGGTCAGCAGGTGATGGCCCATCATTAGGACATCCCAGCCCTTGTTGGTCAGCAGATGATGGCCCATCCATTGTTTTTCCCATAACTTGTTGGTCGGCAGATAATGGTTCATCACTTAGACACACAATCTGCTGTTGGTCAGCAGATGATGGCTCATCACTTGGAAACTCCACCATTTGTTGGTCAGCAGATGATTGACCATCACTTGGACACTCCATCACTTATTGGTCCACAGATGATGCCAAGCAAAAGGACATCCCATCACTTGTTGGTCAGCAGATGATTGACCATCACTTGGACACTCCATCACTTATTGGTCAGCAGATTATTGCCATCATTAACATACCCCCTCAAGTGTTTGTCAGCAGATGATGGCTTATCACTTGGACATCCCAGCCCTTTTTGGTCAACAGATGATGGTCCATCAATTGGATGCTCCCTCACTTGTTGGTCAGCTTATAATGGCTCACCTCTTGGACTCCCCATCACTTGTTGGTAAGCAGGGAATTGAATTTTGGGACCTCCCCCAATGACACAATTAAAGGTCCATGAGCTGTGCAAAAAGCTCCATAGCAGCTTCAGTCAAGTTGTAATACCTTCAAAGTGTCTGGACCAATATGACACTGTGTAGATAAAAATACAGAAGACCTCTGCTGGTCTACAGAGCACCACAGTCCCTTTATCTCAGCATAAATTATACAATTATTATGGACACTCAATCACTTGTTGGCAATTGGATGATTACAAATCACATGGAAGCCCCATCAGTAATTGGTCAGCAGATGATGGCCAATCACTAAATCACCCCATTACTTATTGGTCAGCAAATGATTGTCCATCACTATGCCTTCCCAACCCTTGTAAGCAAATGATGACCCATGACTTGGAAATTCCATTACTTGTTAATCAGTAGATGATGACCCATCACTAGGACACCCCAGCCCATGTTGGTCAGCAGTTGTTGGTCCATCACTAGGAAACTCTACCATTCTTTGGTCAGTTGATGATGTCCCATCAATTGGACTCCCCAACCCTTGTTAATCAGCAGATAATGGCTCATTACTTGGACACCCCAGTCCATGTTAGTCAGCAGATGATGGCCCATCAATTGGACACCACAACACTTGTTGGTCAGCAGATGATGGCCCATTTCTTGAACACACCAGCACTTCTTGATCAGCAGATGATGGCCCATTACCTGGACTCCACATTACTTGGTCAGAAGGGATTTAACTCTTGGGACACACACCAATGACACAATTGAAGGTCCAAAAGCTGTGCAAAGAGCTCCTAAACAGCTTCAGTCAGGTTGCATTACCTTCACAGTGTCTGGGCCAAGGTGGTGCTGGGTAGATAAAAACACAGAAGACCCCTGCTGGTCTACAGAGCACCAAAGCTCCTTCATCTGAGCATGGACTATCAAATTATTATATATCTTATTCATATCCTGTCACTTGCTTAAGTGGGAAAACAGCCTATCTCTTAAAGGCACCTTATTATTTGCACAATTTTACCAGAAATGTAATATCGTATACATAATAATGTTTGTGGCAGAAGGTAAGAAATGCATTATATACCAGCTATGACCCTGCTCTGTTCTGACAGGTGAGCAATATGCTGCATTTGATAATTAAATATTGAATAGGGTTGAATTTGATCCCATCGCGGTACCACTATAATAGCTAAAAATCTAATTATTGGAATAATAAAGATTTTGTATCCAAAAAATTATTGTTTATCGGTGTTTATTGTTACTCTTATGTATTGTTACCCCCTAGTTATGAAAATGTTGAATGAGACACGATTTTAAGTAAAACCCAGCTTTTTCCTCCTGCTTCCTGTTGCAGGTGCTTAACCTCTGATGATGACTTCCCAGTTCACTCCACTAAAACAATGACCAGGCTCTTATGTTTTTACCACACCTGTCATGAATGATGTATCTGTCTTGACTTAGGGCCGATTGCATGGCTGTCCTCCTATGCATCAGGTATCAACTTTTTAATTACCTGGACTAGCAGAATAGGGGCAGAGGGTACACACAGGTTCTAATTTGTGCAGTAATACAATATTTAACTGTGACATCCTTTTCTCAATCTTACTGTCTAAATTAAGACATCTAGTAACATCGCCAAAGACCTCACCATAATTGCAGTTGGAACCCTTAAACTGCTGTGGCCCTTGGGCCCTTCTAAAACACTGGCATTGCCTGTTTTATAGATCACTCAAATTTTTCTGCCAGATCATGTAGATTTAGCCATACAGTTACAGCTGCACAGTTCTCTCTATCCCTCCCTGCACTCATGTAAACGACCATAGAGAGTAGTATAGGACTTCTACAGTTATAGCTGCACAGTCCTCTCTATCCCCTCTCTGCACACATCTCTATGAACATAAAGAGAATTGTTTGGCAGTACAGTAACAGCTGCACAGTCCAATTTATCTCCTTCCTGCACTCATCTCCATAACTATAAAGATAACTGTTTGGCCATGTAGCTACAGCTACACAGTCCGCTCTATCCCCTCTCTGCACTCATCTCTATAACCATAGAGAGAACTGTTTAGTTATACAGTTACAGCTGCGCATTCCTCTCTTTCCCGCCCTGCTACATTCACTCCTATGATCATAGAGATAATTATCTAGTCCTACAGTTACACCTGCACAGTCTTCTCTATCCCTCCTGAACTCACCTCTATGATTAGAGACAGAACTGTTTGGCCATACAGTTACAGCTGCACAGTCCTCTATATCCCTTCCTGAAGTCCTCTCTATGATCATACAGAGAACTGTGTGGTTGTACAGTTACAGATGCGCAGTCCTCTCTATTCCTCCCTGCAGTCATCTCTCTGATCATAGAGAGCAATGTTTGACCATACAATTACAGCTGCACAGTCTACTCTGTTCCTCCTTACACTCATCTTTATGACCAATGCTGGGAGGAAACAGGAAGTGACAGCCAGAACACCACTGGAGGCTGGAGAGGTGTGTAATACTGGACCCCGGGCATGAGGTAGCATTAACCCTTCCACTGCTCTTACCATGAAGCCTTACATTAACCCCTTCACTGCCCTAGACCACAAAGTTACTAAAGACTCAGCATAGTAGCTAAATATAAATGCAAACTCCTATCCTTTTAAGGGGAAGAAAAGCTCTGGAGAACCAGCAGCTGCTCAAAAAGAACCGAAACACTACGTAGAGGACACACAGAAACATACCTGAGCTCAGGAGTGTTTATTTGATTTCAGAGGCACAGTAATTTTAATGTTAATAAGTTTAGATATCATTAATTTCAAAGACTATAATCAGAGGTGACGTAGACAAGTCCCCAGACAGGGGCAAAATGGACATTAGTTTTAGAGTACAGATTTCTTTATTCAATGAATGAAGGGAAAGAGATGATGTTTATTCTCCCTTTTTTGGTGGAATTATTACAAATTTCTTTCTCTCAATTTCCTCTATGCCAAAAAATAAAGAGAAGTTGCTGAATCCAAGAGCATTGGCACAAGACTGGAAAGATGTTCCTGGCTGAGATCCATCTGTGGAAGGAAAGCAATAATCACTTCATTATGTGTCATTTTAATTAGTCACAACAAGGATCAGAAATATTTTTGGGATATTTTAGAGGCGACAGCGACCTCTGACAAATCCTGATACACACACTCTTCTGACCAATACTTTTTTTTTCTGAGAGCCTTAAAAGGGGTTTGTCATTACAGACCTTCATGGTATCAGTGTCGGACTGGGATGATTGGGGCCCAGCAGTGGAGTTAATTGTTGGGGGCCAACCAGTAGCATTGATTTTTGGGGTCAACCAATCAAGGTTATTGTTGGAGTCCACCAGTAGAGTTGGTTGCTGGGGCCGAGCAGTGGTTTTGGTTCTTGGGGGCCCACCAGTAGAGATGATTGGTGGGGCCACCAGTGGAGTTGATTCTTGGGGCCCACTAGTGGAGTAGATTCTTGGGGCCCAGCAGTGGAGATGATTCTAGGGACCCACCAGTGGAGTTGAGTCATGGGGCCCACCACTGGACTTGAGTCTTGGGCCCCACCACTGGAGATGATACTTGGGGCCCACCAGTGGAGATGATTCTTGGGGCCCACCAATGGAGTTGATTATTGGAGTCAACAGTAGAGTTGATTCTTGTGGCCAACAGTAGAGTTGATTCTTGGGCCCACCAGTGAAGATGATTCTTGGGGCCCACTAGTGGAATTGATTCTTGGGGCTCACCAGTGGATTTGATTGCTGGAGCCCAACCGGTGGAGTTGATTGTTGGAGCCCAGCAGTGGATTTGGTTCTTGGAGGCCCACCAGTAGAGTTGATTGTTGGGGCCCACCAGTGGAGTTGAGTCTTGGGACCCACCAGTGGAGTTGAGTCTTGGGACCCACCAGTGGAGATGATTCTTGGGGCCCACCAGTGGTGATTCTTGGGGCCCTCCAGTGGAGAAAATTCTTGGGGCCCACCAATGGAGTTGATTCTTGGGGTCAACAGTAGAGTTTATTCTTGTGGCCAACAGTAGAGTTGATTCTTGGGTTCAACAGTGAAGATGATTCTTGGGGCCCACCAGTGGAGTTGAGTCTTGGGACCCACCAGTGCACTTGAGTATAGCGGCCCACCAGTGGAAAAGATTCTTGGGGCCCACCAGCTGAGAAGATTCTTAGGGCCCACCAGCTGAGAAGATTCTTGGGGCTCACCAATGGAGTTGATTCTTGGGGTCTACAGTAGAGTTGATTCTTGGGGCCCACCAATGGAGTTGATTCTTGGGGTCAACAGTAGAGTTGATTCTTGTGACCAACAGTAAAGTTGATTCTTGGGCCCACCAGTGAAGATGATTCTTGGGGCCCACGAGTGGACTTGATTCTTGGGGCCCACCAGCTGAGAAGATTCTTGAGGCCCACCAATGGAGTTGATTCTTGGAGTCAACAGTAGAGTTGATTCTTGTGGCCAATAGTAGAGTTGATTCTTGGGCCCACCAGTGAAGATGATTCTTGGGGCCCACCAGTGGAATTAATTCTTGGGGCCCACCACTGGAGATGATTCTTGAGGCCCACCAGCTGAGAAGATTATTTGGGCCACCATTGGAAAAGATTCTTGGTGCCAACCAGTAGAGTTGATTCTTGGGACCCACCAGTGGATATGATTCTTGGGGCCCACCAGTGAGGTTAATTCTAGCAGCCCACCAGGGCATGACATGAAGTTCTATCCTTAGTACAGACCATCAGTGCATGATCGGAGAGGGTACACCCAAATTTTAGATCTGATAAAGTGTGATTCACTTATATAACAATAGAGTGTGGTCGTCCTTCAGCCATTACCTGGATTTCTGAACGTGCCTTGGTATTCTACACACAGGATAGTATCCCCTCTACATTTCACTACTTCCTTAGGTTTGCACCCATTAGTATTGTGGTCTTCATAGCAAAAAGGACAGGTCACTCCATTTTCTGGCTCATTATCTGGAGGTACTGCAAGACAAAATCAGGAACAAGATTGACTAAACTTAAAATTCCAACTAATTTACAGCTTCCTAGACATGAAGATAATGGTAAGTGGTAGAGGGAACATTTATGCCTTTTAAAAATTTGGTGCATGTTTTGATCATCTGCGTGTCAGAACTACCAACTACTGTACGTTATGGTAAGGCTGTTGGGAAGCAAAAGGCCATATGCCGTCCACTGAACCTCACCCACTTGTCTCATCACTTTGGAAAAGAATAATGACACGTTTTTGTTCAATTACAGTGTCAAGTTTGACTTTTTTACAACAAAAAATCGGGTACGTCCATTTATCAGTTCCCCAAGAGTTTTTGTGAGAGTATTGGCTGTCCGCTTTATGACAAATTCCCCTTCAGGTGACCTTCCTAGGGCTTCTGCTTTTTAGCCTTTTTTGCTTTATTCTTTCTACTATTTAGTGATTTCATAGAACCTAATCACTTACTGAAATAATACGGGTTGCAATTTACTCCTTCACAGCAGTTGACATAGGACTGAAGGTCGAATGAAACACTTGTAACACAAAGCCATTCTCCACATTTTACATTGAATGGACAGCCTTTGTAAATAAATGGGGTTTTGACGTTATCTGTAAGACATGGAAGTTAGTGAAGGGAGACAAGACACGGTGAAACGATTACCCATTGATGTTCAATGTGTTACTTAGATATAAACAAAGGAAATCCATGGCACACATCATGCATTTAAAGGGGTTTTGCCACGATGTAACGTTGATGTGGGATCCTCCAAAATGGGTATTTAATCACTTTTTAAATATATGTCATTAAAAAAAGTGAAGCCTGTGAGATCTACAGCCTGACTAAGATGCCCTTAGTTTCCTGATAGTTTACATTAGACACCAGGAGCTGACAGGAGCTGATCTGGCCGCACTTACGTGGTCTGCACTTGTTATCTGATGATAGGTGTCCGCTTACGGGGTCCGGCGCGGGTGCCATGGCTGCCCGCAGCCGTGTTCCTTCTGCTTCGGGGTTGGAAACCCCGTACTCACCAGTCCCGTACTCTGCCAGTTTGTTGGTGTGCTTACCGTGCGTCTAGAGTGTATTGCTGTTCTGTCCTGATTACCCGTGTACCAGTCCGCCTGCTTACGTTTCCTGACCTTGCCTGTTTGCCGCCTGCCATGACTGTCTGCCTGTCTCTGACCACGAACCTCTGCCGCCTGCCTTGACCTTCTGCCTGTCCCGACTACGTCTCTGGATTACGTCTTTGTACCTCGCTGTATCCCGGCCGCCATCGCAAGCCAGTCCCGTCAGGGGTAACGACCTGTTAGCCTCACGCCGCAGCAAGTCCATCCCGCTTTGCGGCGGCTCTGGTGAATACCGGGGGCTACTTAGACTTCGTTCCCTGGCGTGGGTTAACTATCATCGCTTGCGTTGGCCCAGCGAATCCACTCCTGCGTTACAATAGGGAACATGAAGGAGCTTGCAAGGGACTGGGGAGAAAAAGCAGTGAATGAGCCTGTGTCTTTTGTATAGAGAATCCACTAGTTGTAATGTAATTATCTGAGTAAAAATTGCAGACGCTCCCTGCTCCCTGGCTCTCTGCTCACCCACTCTCCCTCTCCCCCGTGACTCAGCATGCTGAGTTAATCTTCTCTCCTGAGCAGATAAGAGGTAAGGAACTCACTTCTTGGCAAAACCCCTTTAAACGGAATTATATTTCATATTCTAAGATGCAAAGTCCAGATAACATTGGTAAATCCAATTAGATGAACATAGTAGTAAAGTGCAGGTATAAGAGTTTGAAGCGGAGTTGTGACTTCACTTTTTTGTGACCGGTCGTACCGGTCACAGTCACTAGAGATGCCACATGGTCTGCTAATTGCAGGCGGCACTATATGCAGTGGAAATTTGCAGCACGCTGCGCTCCATAAAGGCGAAGAGGAGATGCCGACATTAAACTCAAATACCTGCACTTTACCAATATGGGTGACATGTATGAATGGAGCTATAGCATTTTTGGGTGTGCTTTGAACCAAACAAACTGTCATAGCCCTGTTCTATAGATCTAGGAACAATCGTACACCAAAACTTGGCCCAATCTGCGCCAGTCATGGCACTTTTGAATGCACCAAAGATGCGGAGGCATGTCATGCCAGAGTCGTACAAGGCGCCAAAGTTTGGTGCAAAACTGTAGTACAAATCCATACCAGTTTCAAAGGACTAGTTTTAGTGTAGAACAGGACAGTTCCAAACAAATACAGGCAACAAGACGGACATAACACAGAAACTTCTAATGACCTAATAAGCAAGAGAAGATTAAATAGTTTCTGCAATTCATAACAGAACCTTAGAAGAACCAGAGAATTATGCAAATAAAGTAGTTTAAGGAACAAGTAGGTTGAATGAAACTGAGTCTTTAATGGGTTTCCCAAGTAACAACAAACAACCTTCAGGACAATGGTAATAGTCAAAGTATTTGCAAATTAATTGGTCAAATGTTTTAAAATCTTTGCAATAAAAGTTTTTTACAAGGAAGATACTTACTGAACATGCTAAGTCCAGAAATAGTCATACATTTATCGACGTTCCCACAATCCACCGATTTTTTTGAGTCGCACTTATCTCCAGCACGGTTCAAACACGACTTACAGATCAAGCTGTTCACTACAATATCATAAAGTGTAGATGAGATGAAGGGTTCTTTCATTATGATTACATTTCACATCATAGAATTTCAGATTATGAAAGGAGACGATAAAGAGGATGAGGGCTGAGAAAGAAGAAAAAAGAAAGGAAAAAGCGAAAAATTATGATGGGAAGAAAAGAGAAGGAAAAATAATAAAATAGAAGAATAAGGAGGTGAAGGGTAAGAAAAAATGAGTAAGAGGATTGGAAAGAGAAAACGAGGGAAAGGGAAGAAGTAGGTAAAAGAAAAAAAAGAAAGCAGAAGATGGAAGAGGGCGAAATAAGAGATGGAGGATAAGAAAGAAGAGAAGGTGAAAGATGAGGTAAGAAGAGATATAGGGTAAAAAAGAGAAGATGAAAAGGGAGAAAGAAGAGATAGAGGATTAGAATGAAAAGGAGGTGAAAGATGAGACAAGAAGAGATATAGATAAAAACGAGGAGAAGGTGGAAAAGGGAGAAAGAAGAAGAGATGGAGGATAATAAAAGAGAAACTGTAACAAGGAGAAAGTAGAGATGAAGGATAAGAAAGAAGAGAAGGTTAAAGACTGAAGGGTGGATGGTGGAAGAGACGCTAAAGATAGAAGGATAAAAATGGGGATGGAAAGAAGGAGGAGCAGAGAAGGAAATAAAAGGAGGAAAAAGAAATATATTTGGTGAAGGAAAGGAAAGAGCAGAAAAAAATGACAAGAAAAAGCAGGACATGGAAAAAGGAGGAAGAAGTTGAAAGGAAGAAAACAAGATATGAATAAAAAAGGAGGAAGAGGAGGAATAGATGGAGAAAAGGAGAGAGTAGATGAAAAGGACAAGGAAGAGGAGAAATCAAAAATGAAATCACAAGGAAAAAGAAGAAACTGGAGAAAGTCAAGTGAAAAAAGAAGAGTGGAAAAAAGAAGGAAAAAAAGAAAGGGGAAAGAAGCAGAAGAAGAAAACAAGGAAAAAGAAAGAAGAAGAAAAACGAAAAAGAAAATAAAAATGTAAAGATCCAGATTATTCTAAGCAGGAATAAATCTCATTGTTAGGATGTAGCTTTACGTGAAATTATATTTCCATTTGCAAAAAATGACTTAATGTGCAGAACATTGACCAAAATGGCGCAAGATCTACAAGAACCAGCCTGAAAGATCATAAAGGAACATGGGCTCCACAATGACCCATGTGTACCTGGTGACAAGTGACTGCGTGAATCCTACCTGAGAGGCCGAGGGCAGAGACCACGCAGAACAGAGCTACCAGGTTCTTCATTGTGAACCGATGGCTTCTTGGATCCTCGTCACCTGTACAAAGCGTTCTTATAAATGCTCATTGGAAGGACAATGAAACTATTGTATGACCAGACTGATAAAATCTCATCCATAAAACTTGCCACGGCTCATCACACACTCCTCGGGACCTCTAGCCGGACATCCGCCTCCTCACAACAAGGTACAAAAATGTCTTCCAGAAAGGATTCTGCCGCCAAGTGACACATGATCTATAACCCAAGGAATAGTCTTTATAATATAGGTTTATTTGACCGGGCCGAAAGGAGAAGAACTGCCGAGATCGGAATGTTTTTGCAAAATGTTTAATTATTAAAAAAGATTTGAGGCCTAACCCTAACCCTATGTTTGCATTAAGGTTAATCCTTTTTAAGGTTGTCTATAGCTCCTCTCTACAGTACAGTGCGGTACTACATGTCCTGTACTGCTCTTACATGTATTAGTGAGGTACATGCAGTGATAGATGTCTATAACACCTCTCTACAGTACAGTGCAGTACTACATTCTGTACGCTCTTACATGTATTAGTGCGGTGCATTTCAGTGATAGATGGTCTATAGCACCTCTCTACAGTACAGTGCAGTACTACATGTCCTGTACTTGCTCTACATGTATTAGTGCAAATGCATGCAAAGAAATTTGGTTTCTCTATAGCTCCCCCTTTTACAGTACAGTGCGCTATTACATGACCTGTATGCTCTTACAAATTTTTTAGTGAGGTGCATGCAGTGATTGGTGGTCTGTAGAATCTCTCTACAGTACATTGCGTAACTACATGTCCTGTACTGCTCTTACATGCATTAGTGAAGTGCATGCAGTGATTGGCGGTCTTAGTGCCTCTCTACAGTACAGAGTGGTACTACATGTCCTGTACTGTTCTTACATGTATTAGTGAGGCGCATGCAGTGATTGTCAGTCTATAGCCCCTCTCTACAGTACAGTGTGGTACAATATGTCCTGTACTGCTCTTACATGTACTAGTGGAGTGCATGTAGTGATTGAGGGTCTGTAGCGCCTCTACAGTAAAGTGTGGTACTACATGTCCTGTACTGCTCTTACATGTATTATTAAGGTGTATGCAGTGATTGGCGGTCTATAGCGCCTCTCTACTGTACAGTACAGTTAGGTGCTAAATGTCATTTACTGCTCTGACATCTGCAAGAATGAGCAGTTCCCTTGCGTTCCATGGTCTGGTCCAGTGTGTATAAAATCCATGACACTAGACGCTCCTGTCCCAATCATAGATAGTGATCTCCAGCCCCCAGCTGTCCCCTTGGGGGTTTATATACTGTAAAGGGCCCTTTTTCTGGGTTAGATCTCTTCATTTTCTTTTACCCCTGTTTTCCCATTTGGGGACATTTTTAGGTTTTGAAAACCAAAAACCAGTTTTTTCCATAGAGTTAGGTCTTTACCATACAATGTTAATTGTACCAGTTAATAATGTTGAGGGAACACTGTAGAGGTTTACATGTTTTTATGCAGAATTTCTGAGTAAAAGTCAGAAAAAAAATCAGGGGAAGTAAATATAAATAGGGAGCAGTGTGTTTATCTATAGTTTTAACTCATTCTAAGTCCTCTAGAGACGCTCAATGTGATCTTTTAAAGGGAATCTTCATCGAAAATACCATTGGTTTAACTCATGTTGATGTTAAAACACAATTTTTTTTTTTAAAATTTTGGGGGCTGTGTTTTTTTTAAAAATTTTCCCCCATCACTTCAAAAAATTTTAAAAATATCCGAAAAACCTGCGTTCTTTACTTTGGCCCCTAGGCCTAATAATAGGGCTAATATTCCCTGTTCTGTAGAATCACTTCTCCACCCCGTCCCCCTCGTTATTAGCAAGGCAGGATCACACTGAAGGGAACCCCCTATACACTCACCGGCCACTTTTTTAGGTAACCTGCAAAATGCTCGTTAAACACTTAAATTTTTAATCAGCCCAAAACATGGCCCGGGAACTCAGTGCTTTAAAAGGGAAGTAACCCTGGTCAAAACAATCCCCCTGGGAGTTCAAACCGAGCATCAGGGGATTGGGGGAAAAAAGGGGGAATTTTGGGGCCTTTGAAAAAGGCATGGTTTGTTGGTGCCAGAAGGGCTGGTTTTGATTTTTTCAAAACTGCTGAATTCTCCTTGGGGGATTTTTAGCACAACCCTCTCTAGGGTTTTAAGAGAAAAGGTCCCGAAAAAGAAAAAAAATCCAGGGGGAGGGCAGTCCCCTTTTTGGGGGGAAAAGCCTTGTTGAGGCCAGAGGTCAAAAGGGGAATGGGCAACTGGTTCGAGCTGATAGAAAGGGAAAAAGTGGGGGGGGGGGGTCAAATAGCCGCCCCTTTAAAACCAAGGTAGGGAGAAGAGCCCCTCTGAACGCACAGTAAGGGGAAAATTTTAAAGGGGAAGGGGACGAAAAAAGAAGTCCAACCGGGGGCCCAAATCCTTTCAGCTAAGAACAAAACTGAGGCCCAATTTTTCCCAAGCTCATCGAAATTTTTTCAGTAGAAAATGGAAAAACGTTGCCTTTTCGATGAGCCCCGATTTTTTGTGCACATTCGGAAAGGTAGGGTCGAATTTTTGGCGCAAAAAACAGGGGAAAACCCTGGACCATCCTGCCTTTTATAAAAAGGTTTTAGGCTGGGGGTTTTGGGGTGTCCCGGTGTGGGGGAAAATTTTTTTTTGGCACTTTTGGGCCCCTTTGGTACCAATTAGCATCTTGCAACCCTTTTTAATCTATCCAGAAAATTGAGGCATTCTGAAGGCAAAAGGGGGCCAACCCGTTACTGAGGGTGTCCCAAAATAAAGTGCCGTGAGTGTATATAAAACACAGGCCCCACCATTCACTATAGACTGACACCTCCTGTTCTTTAGAGACCATTCTTTCCCGTTCCTCTTACCACAGGCAGGTTTACTGACGGGTAACCCCTATATAAAATTAACAAGGACCAAACCTTCACAAAAAAGACTGACCCTCCTGTTCTGTGAGACATTTCCCGCATTTCCTCATCACGGGCAGGATTACACTGAAGGTAACCCCCCATATATAGATAACACGGATCCACCATTCACTTAGACTGAAAACTCCTTTTCTGTAGAGACATTTCTCCGCGTCCCCTACAAAGGCAGGATTACACTAAAGGTAACACCTAATATAGAAACACAGGATCCACCCCCTATAGACTGACACCCCCCTGTTCGTAAGACATTTTCTCCGCAGTCTTCCTCATCACAGCGGGATTACATGACAGGAAACACCAATATATGACAACACAGGATCCACCTTTTCACTAAGACTGCACCTCCTGTTCGTGGGAGTGTGTGTCCCTCCCCTACAGCAGCAGTTTCACACTTGCCTATTGGAGAGGAGGATGAAGAGGAGTCGGCAGTGAGAGCGCGGTCAGTTTGAGCACTCCGGGTTTGGGGGGGATCCTTACCCCCTCTGCTCTGCCAGAGGGGGTTAACCCTATAAAGCACAGCAACAACAGCACCCCCTGGGGAGGTTAGGGGGTGGATCTCAGAAAAGGGGCCATTTGGGAGAGTGGATGCTGACAGTGGAGAGGAGCAGGTGATTGATGTTTACTTTGCAAACACCCCCAGCAGAGGGATGAAGTCATCCTGCTGAAGAAGCAGGCAGCAGCAGAGACACACCTGCAGGAGCAGCACTTCCCCCGCTGTCAGTGCAGTCTCAGCCAGCAGCGCATGTAAACCATCTTCTGCCGAGGAGTTAAGAGGCAGTAATGGAGGAGTGGAGAGCAACAGGGTCCACTGTGAGGACCTGTCAGAAGAGATGGAGAGAGCACAGAGCCAGAGAATGTGGACAGCTATGAGGATGGGAGAGGAGCACAAAGCCAGGTGTCTCCTGCTCTCAATGTCGCTACTGAGACTGCAAGGAAAGTCTGTGTGAGCAAACCTGCAGCCTGTGTGAGCCAGCCCGCGCATGCCAGATTTTCCCACCCCAGCCATAAAAAAAGTCAGCCCGCACAGTCCCACCATGCAGCAGCATCATACCAGACCAAACAAGCCCTTTTCCACCCTGTAAAATCCAGTGGAAGATTTGGAGTGAAGTCCAGAAAAGGGAAAATCCAGGGGCAGCACTTCATAGGAGCAGCAAAAACCGGGGGCGTCCGGGGGGACCGCGAGAAATTTGGGGCGGGTGTGGAGACTCACACCCTGGCCCAGCGGGTTTTTTTGCACCCCGAAGCCCAAAAGGGAAAGCGTTTAGGTGGGAAGAAGGGGTCGAGCAGTCTGAGCTCTCCCTGGCCCCGCAGCAGTGGGCCCAGCAGCGAACAAGCAAGAACAATGACGTGCCCGGGAAAATCCAGCCCAAAGGATATTAAATAAAGTTAACGGGGTGTCCCAGGGACCGAGTACAAAGTCACTAACGAGCGGTACCCCTGAAACCCCTGAGGTGGAAGGAGCATGCGACCTAATTACAAACTGGGGGGAAATTAAGGCAAATGACTCCCCTGTGGTTGCCGGGTCCGAATTGCTTGTTTCCTAAAAAAATATGAGCAGTGTAACAATGACATTCTGTTATTTCAAAGAAAAATGGACGATGTAAAGAAAAAAGACCTCACAAAAGAATTGAGGAAAATACGGGACAGAATCAGGAAAAATGAAAAAGAGGGGAAAATTGATCTAAAATAATAGGGGTATTCAAAAAAAAAAATATCGAACAGGGGAGTTTTGGGGGAAAGGGGGGGGAGAAAAAAAAGGAGGGAATCGGAGGAAAAGCAGTGAGGAGGAAAAAAGAAATGGAGACAAAGGGGGATGGGGACATAGCAGGCCGGGGTCCTCCAGTGCCTCCCCACAACTTCCTAAGTGGACAGTAGCTGGATACCCCCACAGCAGGCGGTGACGCTCATGGAGGAGGGAATGAGCGAATCTGGTGACCCAGGGGGGGTTACTCATGGAGGAAATCATACGTCTGGAGTCTCCTGTCAATCTTCAAAGCTTTTCCTTTGGGGACAACCATCCCTGAAGAGAGGGAGGGAAAGAAAGTAAGCAGAAAAAGGTTGGTGGTGAGATTTCTAGGATGGTGTTTGTACTCTTTCCTGGGAAAACCAGGAATGCAGAGGGGGTGCCGGAGGAGGAACTCAAAGGAGGAGTCAGTTGGGGTCCTCGGTGTAAGTAGCCCATAAAAGTAACGGCCCCATAAATGTAACTGATCCCGATAGCCATAACCCTTACCCTACGGTGGTAGCCGGGGAACAAGCTGGTCCAGAAAAAAGTGTGAAAGGGAAAAATGGGGATACAAATGCCAATGGAAATGTCAGTAAGAAATTCGGAAAAAGTATGGAAGGAAAAGACAGTAAAGATGGTGGAGAAAATGTCATGAGGAAAAAAAATGAAAAGGTTCGTGCAAATGAAACAAATGATGAAGTGATTAGGGGGACAAATGGTGGAATGAATGGAGGGGTGAATGATGGAGGGTTGAGGGGACAAATTTTGGAATGAATGGAGGGGTGAATGATGGAGGTTTGGAGGGGACAACTGTTGGAATGAATGGAGGGGTGAATGATGGAGGGTTGGAGGGGACAAATGTTGGAATGAATGGAGGGGTGAATGATGGACGGTTGGACGGGACAAATGTTGGAATAAATGTTGGAATGATTGGGGGGGTGAATGATGGAGGGTTGGAAGGGAAAAATGTTGGAATGAAGGGTGGGGTGAATGATGGTGGGTTGGGGGGGACAAATGTTGGAGTGAAGGGTGGGATGAATGACGGAGGATGTGGGAGGACAACTGGTGGCATGAGGGGTGGGGTGAATGATGAAGGGTTTGGAGGGACAACTGTTAGAGCAACTGGTGGGGAAAAGGTTGATCTGTTGGGCGGGGCAAAAGTCGAAATAAATAAAGGAATGGATGGTGGAGGGAAGGGTGGAATGAGTGGCGAGAGATTAGCTTTTAGGGCTGAAGATGGTTTTCCGGGTAAGGGAGGGAAAAAGATACTGGAAATTAGAGTGAATGATGGAGCAAGTACAACTAGGGAAGGGGAGGGTACTGGCCCACCTTCCCCCTGGCTGCAATAAGCCCCCCATCCTTAAGGACAGGAGGGGGGCGCAGTTACGCAAACGTGGCGCCCGGGGGGGTAGGTCTTCCAGACCACCACTAGTTGCCGGGAGTGAGGAGTATCAGCGCCGCATCCTGGAGGCCCTCAAGAGAGGAGACCAATCAGTCACCATAGAGGGAAGGGAGATACAGTTGTCCTTTTTGGATGGAGAGACTTGGCTCTCTGTTCTTCCGAGCGCAAAGGACAGAGGAAAAGTGCCAGCCACCTCCTACAACTGGGCAGGGAGCACTAGGGTGGAATTTCAATCCATCTCAGATGTGTAGGCAAAGATGCGGCCCCAATAGATCTAAGGTGGGGGGTTGGAGACTCCTATTTGGATGGAGTTCAGGGGTATCGGATAACTTTGCCCTGAATACCATTCCGACTGGATCATTCTATATATGACGTGAGCTTCATGTGAGCAGAGGGACTTGAGCTTTTTTGGTCCCGCTATGAGCTCAAACAGTCATCGCACGAGTGGCGGGGTTTCATTGCCCAAACGATATCCCGCCAAAACAACATTAAGAAAGTGACCGTTCGAACACATAACAAATCACTCTCTTATGTAGACATCATGACCTGGCTAAGCAGGTACGGAGAGGTGATTCAGTTCCCAATTGAGAACAGGGACGAGCACGGTATCTGGTCAGGGGCCTGGACCTTCATGGTCAAGCTGAGATACGCCGGTAACACAGTTACTCACATCCCGTCTTCCACCTTCCTCGGCAGAGACAGAATCCTGGTCTTTTACTAGGGGCAGCCGAAGCTCTGTCACAGGTGTGGTGACCCCACACACTTTAGTGCCCAGTGCAAGGCACAAGTGTGTGCTCTGTGTGGGGATGTAGGCCATCTAGCTGCATTCTGTGACAGGATTCACTGTCACCTGTGTGGTGAATTGGGTCACCCCTTTAGCCGCTGCCCTCGCTCCTTCGCCAACAACCCCGCGTCCCCTCTACAGATGGGTGAGAGCAAATGGCCTGAGGACATGGGAGAGGATACGGATGAAGGGAACAACAATGGCGAGGGAGCTGAGGGGTCGATGATGAAAAGAAAGAAAATGGCAGCAAAGATAAGGCGTATGGAGGCACGTCGAAAGGAGAGGGAGTGGGCTTCCCGAACCCATGCCGGAGGGTCTCTGACTTTGAACCCAGAAACGACCTCCAATGCAATTGAGACCCTGAGAGAAAGCGACATAGGGAAGAGGGCCAGGAGGATGGAGGAGGAGGAGGAAGCCACCCTGCCCGCAGCCTCCTATCACTCAGGGAGCGAAGAAGGGAGTGATGGGGCAAAAAGGGAGAGCGGCTCACAAAGCGGAGTGCAAGAAAGGGGAGTAAGAGAATGGGATCACTCATTTTGGTAAATACCGCTCGCCAGATCCCTACAAGAACTGCAGGATGTCAGTAGGTTGTAAGATGGTGATGGGCTAAAAGACAGTACGGGATCTCTGAAACGGTCCAGATCAGAGATCGTGGAAATCGTTAGGTCCTTCTACTCACCTCTCATGGGCAGGAGGGAACGAGATCAGGACAAATGCTCGGCTGTCCCGGCTGAAGCCATTCCTGACCCAGGAATAAGCCTCTCTCCTGATGATTTGACAGGAGAGATCAGAGAAGAGGAAGTTAAGGGGGCGATTGAGAGCTTAGCCCTCAAGAAGACCCCGGGACCCGATGCCCTAACATCGGAATTTTACAAGCCCTTCAAGGACACCTTGGTTCACCTCTTGACTAAAGGTATTAAATGAGTGTCTCTCCTCGGGCACTTTCCCAAAAACTCAATGAGCAGCCCTGATCATCCTTCAAAGGGTAAAGATTCGCCCACATTGAGAACTGGCGTCCCATAGCGCTGTCAATTGGACGGGAAAGATTATGGAAAAAGTGTTTTTCAAAAGGCTGAAAAAATCTGCCACACAACTCCAATCAACAGCTCAGCAAAGCTCCATTCCCGGTCGCAGCGCCATTAGCTCAGCCATTGGAGTTGGGAAGGCCGTGGAGCGGGGTAGGGTGGGTCACTGGAAGGGGTTCACGCTGTCCTTATATCAGGCCAAAGCTTTTGATCGGGTTAATCATGAATACCTCTGGTCCACTCTTCTGAACTTTTGCCTGCCGGGCAGGTTTGTTAATTGGTTAATGATCTTGTATAATTGGGCTGTGTGATCGGTTGGTGATCGGTTGGTTCGGGCGACCTTTCAGGGTGGAGTCTGATGTGCGTCAGGGCTGTCCTTTGAGTCCTCTGCTCTACGCGTTCGCAGTCAGCCCCTTCTTAAGGAGCTAGAATGTGGACCGTTGGCAGGGGTGAGGATGGCCTTGCGGACATTAGCACCCAGCCCTGAGGGTAAAGGCCTATGCTGATGTTGTCACTTTCGTTGTCTCTTCAAAAGAGGAGGCGGGATGGGTGATGTCAGAGGTAGAGAGCCATTTAGAAGCTTCCGGGTCCAGGATCAACCGGGATAAGTGAAAGGGGTCTCTGGTTGGAGAAGGGACCCTACCTTTAATCTTCTGGACACCCTCCCTGGGCCCCAGGAAACAGTAAAGATTTTAGGCATTGAATTTGGCCAGGGTAACTACTCAAAAAAAAACTGGGAGGACAGGCTAAACAATGCCGCTCAGAAGGTGGACCAGTGGAAGGGTTGGTCGTTAACCCTTAGAGAGAGAATTAGCTGGATCAAATATTTCCTGCTCCCGTTATTCATCTACCTGAGCAGTGTGTGCCTTTTGCCCGAGTTTCTTTGGCCGCAGGTTTACAGTCTGTTCTTCCGGATTTTGTGGGGGAACAGAATGAACCCAATCAGGAGAGAGGTGACATACCACACGAGGAGACTAGGGGAGTTAGGTATGGTTAACCCCATGGTGTTCCTAACAAACACCTTTATTAAGATCAAAGTAGCGAGCATGTGGACTGCAGGCCCTCTTCTGTGGGTGGTCTCCTGTCGGGAATGGTTTCAGCCTTACTTCCAGGGAAAGTTGTTGGGGGGTCAAGTGAAGATCTTTCGCAGGTCACGCAGATATTTTCCCCGGTTATGTTGCCCTGATCTGAAGATCATCCGGCGATGGGGTCTGGAGATGGTGGAGTTAAGAACTCTTACCAGGAAGCTCCTGAATGAGAGAGTGTTGTCGACCCATTTCCGGAGACCATTGGCCCTCAAGGATTGCCCAGGCCAGGATCTGAGGGCGGGGTTACGTTTATTGAATTCGGACAGGATCCCTTTAAAGGTTTGGGATGTGACTTGGCGTTGCTTCCATGGAAAGCCATATGTAAGTGTTAATGTGGGAAATTCGGGATCCCGTGATAGGGGGTTGTCCTCCATGAGGGGTGCATCAATGCATTAGAGAGCTTGGAGCATTTCCTGCTTCACTGCCCCTAAAATATAGAGGTTTACAAAAGGGTGGGTGCTTCCATAGGTTGGCCCAGGTTGGCGAGCCTCTCCTATGCTGAGTGGGTCTACGGAGCATTCAAAAACCCAGGTAACAGGGACCCGTGCACCTTATTCATAGTTAGTGCAGTGGTAGGTATCACACGTGGTGCGCACGGTGTTTAGTATCGACGCGTCTGAAAACCCTCTCGTTGGAGGAAGTGAGTAGGCACATCTTGGATGATCTGGTGAAGGTGCACTCGTTGGAGTTCCAGAGGTTGGGGGATCCTAGGGCGGCCACTCTTTGGAGGGGTTTGTCTTCTGGGGTAACCTGATTCTTTTCAGATTCCATCTCCCTGATGGTAGGCTGATTTGTGTACACGTAGCTTTTTGTTTTCTTTTTTTGAGACAAAGGCTTACAGACACCGAACCAGAGCCTTCGGGAGGGTAAGTGTGATTCATATAAGGTTTATTAGTATTACATAATTGATTAATACATGTATAAGTAGAGAGTGGGGTAGGATAGATAGGTTGGGAGGGGGTATAATAAAAGGGGAGAGAAAGAGACTAGTCCCTGTCCAGATATGCACTGTGATGAGACAGACTCTGGAAGACTATGAACTTTGGACTATAAATTTGGGGCCAGTGCTCTGGGGGCCACATCAGGACTGGGAATGGGTATTAGACAGTTTAAGGCTCAAAGGTGAAGGGAGAAAAAGGAAAAAAAATAATAATAATTATTTAAAAAAAAAAAGAAATAAAAAATATATATAGATATTAGTGCATATGGAAAGTTGGATTTTGTAATTGTAAATATTTAATTTAATGTTGTAATGTAACAAAAGATGGTGGGCCAGTTAAGGGAATTTTGTGGGAATGTGGATGAGTGGAAGGGAACATCTGGACCAGCTAAGGGACTTAATGTAAGGTATATGGCCATGTTTCTTTGTAAAATATAGCATATAGTTTTTGTATCTAATTTTAAGTAGTGCCACATTGAATTGGTCCAGCATTTAATAATAATAAAAGAGTTCCACCGTTCACAATAGGAGATATCACAGCTCCCCCTCCCTGCACACTGACTCCTTCCCAGGTCACAGAGCAGCCCACAACATCTCCTATAGAAGTCAATGTGTCTGCTCCTGTTCACAGACTCCTATGTCCATGAAGCTGCTGTAAAGCATCTCTCTAAATAGCTTCTAAGGCAAGATGGCCGCCTCAATAATCCTATACATTATAACAGAATTAAAAAAAATCTACAACCAAAAATGAAAATGGTTAAGAAGAAAAGAATATGTATCAGTGTCTCATTTTAATACATAAAAAATTATATTGGTGACAGATTCCCTTAAAGACCCAGTTTGAGGCTAAAAATGCATTTCTGGGTATTTTCTTTTCTTATTTGCCCAATGTCTCACCGGCATCATCAACTTTATAAACAACTTTTACTTCGCATCTTTGTATGATCCCCGGTCGCTCCAAAATCTAAATGAATCAGTTCCCCGTCCCGGGATATTTAACTTCACCATTAACCTGTAACAGACAATAAGGGAGTCTAGTATTTATCAGCTGTAAGAATCTCGGTCACAGACAATGCAGGACGATCTGCAGACAAATAGACCCGATGAGCCAAAGGCTCTAAATCTCCGGTAACAATGGAGCCTTCAGAGAGATACAAGAACGTTATAGCTGGATGCTTCGCCTCCAAGACGTGGCCACCGCTCCTCTCAGCACCAAGGATGGATTTATCGATGTCTGAGAACAATCACATCTAACCCGGGTCATGTTATCTGCACGAGCTCAAAGTCAAAGACGCAATGAATACTCAACCTCCTGTCTGTGTGGGGATTTCTGTCTCCACATATACCTATGAATTGAATATTGAAAATGTAGACATACTGACAAGCAAAAGGGTAACAATGTTTGGAACATTTGACTTTCAGGCTCCATATCTCACCATCTGCTACAGCTTTGAACGTGAGACTCCCATCATTGTACAGACAATCATCTTGGCTAGCTCAAAGATCAATTTGAATTGCAGCTACAGTATGGTGGAAAATAAGTATTTGGTCACCTACCAACAAGCAAGATTTCCGTCTCTCACAGACCTGTAGCTTCTTCTTTAAGAGGCTCCTCTGTCCTCCACTCATTACCTGTAGTAATGGCTCCTGTTTGAACTTGTCATCAGTATAAAAGACACCTGTCCACAACCTCAAACTCACACTCCAAACTCCACTATGGTGAAGACCAAAGAACTGTTGAAGGACACCAGAAACAAAATTGTAGCCCTGCACCAGGCTGGGAAGACTGAATCTGCAATAGACAAGTAGCTTGGTGTGAAGAAATCAACTGTGGGAGCAATAATTAGAAAATGGAAGACACAAGACCCCTGATAATCTCCCTCCATCTGGGGCTCCCGCAAGATCTCAACCCGTGGCGTCAAAATGATCACAAGAATGGTGAGCAAAAATCCCAGAACCACACGGGGAGAACCTAGTGAATGACCTGCAGAGAGCTGGGACCAACGTAACAAAGGCTACTATCAGTAACACACTGTGCCGCCAGGGACTCAGATCCTGCAGTGCCAGACGTGTCCCCCTGCTTAAGCCAGTACATGTCCGGGTCCGTCTGAAGTTTGCTAGAGAGCATTTGGATGATCCAGAAGAGTATTGGGAGAATGTCATATGGTCAGACGAAACCAAAGTAGAACTGTTTGGTAGAAACACAACTTGTCATGTTTGGAGGAGAGAGAATGTCGAGTTGCATCCAAAGAACACCAGACCCACTGTGAAACATGGGAGGTGGCAGCATTATGTTTTGGGGCTGTTTCTCTGCAAAGGGACCAGGACGATTGACCCGTGCACATGAAAGAATGAATGGGGCCATGTATCGTAAGATTTTGAGTGCAAACCTCCTTTCATCAGCAAGGGCATTAAAGATGAAACGTGGCTGGGTCTTTCAGCATGACAATGATCCCAAGCACACCGCCAGGGCAACGAAGGAATGGCTTTGTAAGAAGCATTTCAAGGTCCTGGAGTGGCCTGGCCAGTTGCCAGATCTAAACCCCATAGAAAACCTTTGGAGGAAGTTGAAAGTCTGTGTTGCCCAGCGACAGCCCCAAAACATCACTGCTCTAGAGGAGATCTGCATGGAGGAATAACATACCAGCAACAGTTTGTGCCAACCTTGTGAAGACAGAAAACGTCTGACCTCAACAAAGGAGACAGAACAAAGGATTGAGAGGAACTTTTGTTATTGACTAAATACTTATTTTCCACCATAATTTGCAAATAAAGTCTTTCCAAATCAGACAATGTGATTTTCTGGATTTGCTTTCTCATTTTGTCTCTCATAGTTGAGGTCGACCTATGATGTCAATTACAGCCTCTCTCATCTGTTTAAGTGGGAGAACTTGCACAATTGGTGGCTGACTAAATACTTTTTTCCCCACTGTACATTACTTATCCTGTACTGATCCTGAGTTACATCCTGTATTATCCTCCAGAGCTGCACTCACTATTCTGCTGGTGCAGTCACTGTGTACATACATTACTTATCCTGTACTGATCCTGGTTACATCCTGTATTATCTCCAGAGCTGCACTCACTATTCTGCTGGTGCAGTCACTGTGCACATACATTACTTATCCTGTACTGATCCTGAGTTACATCCTGTATTACTCTCCAGAGCTGCGCTCACTATTCTGCTGGTGCAGTCACTGTACATACATTACTCATCCTGTACTGATCCTGAGTTACATCCTGTATTATCCTCCAGAGCTGCACTCACTATTCTGCTGGGGCAGTCACTGTACTACATTACTTATCCTGTACTGATCCTGTTACATCCTGTATTTATACCCCAGAGCTGACTCACTATTATGCTTCACCATCTCTAATAAGGGTTTAGTCTAACTTATATTGATTAATTTTACCTCAGTCCTCTGTTTGCTGGGGGTATGTTTTTATTATGGAATTCTGGGTACTGGTTTTCTGGCTTCCTACTAGGCTGAAGTAGAAGCCAGATCTGTACTATCGCAACCATCTGGCAGCCTATCACAGAGCAGACTGAACAGTTCTGTACTAAGTGATCATGTGCGCAGCCTATCTGTAGATCTGAACAGTCTGTAGCTATGTAAACCAGTGCTTGCACCCTATCAGAAAGATCAAAAGGGTTGTAGCTATAGCGACCATGCTTTGCAGCCTATCAGAGATTTAACAGGTTCTGTAGCTATAGCAACCAGTTTCTGGCATCCGATCAGGTAGAGTGAACAGTCTGTAGCTATAGCAACCGGTGCTGGCAGCCTATTATGAGAGATCGAACAGGTCTGTAGCTATAGCAACCAGTGCTGGCAGCCGATCAGGAGAGATTGAACAGGTCTGTAGCTATAGCAACCAGTGCTGGCAGCCTAAGGAGAGATTGAACAGGTCTGTAGCTATAGCAACCAGTGCTGGCAAGCTATTATGAGAGATTGAACAGGTCTGTAGGTATTGCAACCAGTGCTGGCAGCCTATCAGGAGAGACTGAACAGATCTGTAGCGATAGCGACCAGTGCTGGCAGCCATCAGGAGAGATTGAACAGGTCTGTAGCTATAGCAACCAGTGCTGGCAGCCGATCAGGAGAGATAGAACAGGTCTGTAGCTATAGCAACCAGTGCTGGCAGGGGATAAGGAGAGATAGAACAGGTCTGTAGCTATAGCAACCAGTGCTGGCAAGCTATTATGAGAGATTGAACAGGTCTGTAGGTATTGCAACCAGTGCTGGCAGCCTATCAGGAGAGACTGAACAGATCTGTAGCTATATCTACCCCTGCTGGGAGCCTATCAGGAGAGATTGAACTGGTCTGTAGCTATAGCAACCTGTGCTGGCAGCCGATCAGGAGAGATTGAACAGGTCTGTAGCTATAGCAACCAGTGCTGGCAGCCGATCAGGAGAGATTGAACAGGTCTGTAGCTATAGCAACCAGTGCTGGCAGCCGATCAGAAGAGATTGAACAGGTCTGTAGCTATAGCAACCAGTGCTGGCAGCCTATCAGGAAAGATTGAACAGTCTGTAGCTATAGCACCAGTGCTGGCAAGCTTTATGAGAGATTGAACAGGTCTGTAGGTATTGCAACCGTGCTGGCAGCTATCAGGAGAGACTGACAGAATCTGTTAGCTATAGACGAACCAGTGCTGTCAGCCTTCAGTGTATGATTGAATTTCATGGTGCGTCTAATATATTGAGGAACATGCTTGCAGTAACGATCAGGAGAGTATTGAACAGTCTGTAGCATAGCAACCATTTGCGGCAGCCGATCAGGAGAGATTGAACAGGTCTGTAGTTTATAGCAACCGTGCTGGCAGCCTATCAGGAAGATCGAACAGGTCTGTAGCTATAGCAACCATTGCTGGCAGCCTATCAGGAGAGACTGAACAGATCTGTAGCTATAGCGACCAGCGCTGGCAGCCTATCAGGAGAGATTGAACAGGTCTGTAGCTATAGCAAGCAGTGCTGGCAGCCGATCAGGAGAGATTGTACAGGTCTGTAGCTATAGCAACCAGTACTGGCAGCCTATCAGGAAAGATTGAACAGGTATGTAGCTTAGCAAGCAGTGCGGGGCAGCCTATCAGAGAGATTGAACAGTCTGTAGCAAATAGCAACCAGTGCTGGCAGCCTATCAGGAAAGATTGAACAGGTCTGTAGCTATAGCGACCTGAGGGGCTGATTAAAGGGAATCTGTCACCAATTATTTTTTTTTTTTTTACTTATTAAATCAAGCCCCTGATCCATATTCCTTTCCTCTCAGTCGTTTTTATTTCCTGATTGTAGATTTCTCTATTCTGCCGTCTAATTATGATTGTGAGGAAGACATTCTTGCTTGCACTGCTTTAACAGCAGTCAGAGAGATACTTTACAGCAGCTTCATGCACATAGGCTTCTTAAGACAGATTCTGTCCCATAGATCTTGTATAGGAGAGTTTTCACTGTGAAGGGAGGGGAGAGGGGGAGCTGTGACATCTCCTCTTGTGATTGGTGGATTCTGTGTTATCTGTACACATTGGTGTCTCCTTTAAACTTGACCCTGTTTTTACTGATAATGAGCCGACTGCTGAAAAGCTCTCCAAACAGAACAGGAAGTGTCAGACGATTATTAGCCCTAGTGGCCAAAGTGAAAACTGCAGGACTTAGGAATTAAAAAAAATGCTGAAAGTTAAAAAAAAAAATAACCAAAAATTCCTAAAAAAAATGTGTTTAACATAAAAATGTGAGTTAAACAATAAGTCATTTTTTATTGACACATTCCCTTTAAGCCCATACAAGAGGGGATATCTAGGAATAGGTAGGACACTGTTAATGGACACATATTGCAAAGTGACTTGTTTCTGCAAGATCTTTAACATAAAAATCAATCCTTGTAGCGAGACAATCCCTTTACCTTCCATTTAATACTCAGTCGATAACTTGGGAAGCTCAGGAAAAACTTTGCATTTCTATCTTATGGCCAGCAGGAGGCGACAGGTGACCGTAGATTTGAGAGCCGACCCGGTCATGAGTTCGATGTTCTCTTCTTCTGGATACGTTGATGTGAATGTTCATGCTTCGCGCTGAGGCTTCTCCGTGTTCTTGTCCTGCAGGTCACTCTCTGTCGTGCATTGAATGCACATTTCTGGGGGACACGATATGTAACGGAACGTCCAACGCCTGCCCGGCCGGAGACTATTCCTGTGTGTTATCCTTCATAGTCACGTCAATGGGTAAGTCACAAAAAGCTGTCGAGGATCTCCCCATTCACTCACGTACTCTCTGGACCTCCTCAGCCGCACTCCTGACTCCCTACCATCTCCTCCCTTACATCCAGTCTCTCAAATCTGACACTTTACCTTAACCTAGAGCTTCCTTAAAGGGACACTACCATATAAAATGCACATCTGACAAGCAAGATGGGACTAGTATAGGGATTTTATTTTGCACAATTTTTTTAAAGTTCCCCTATGTACTAACCCTCTTGGTTTGCGTCTCTGTGAGCTCTGATAACGTCAGTGAACCTGATAGGTATAAGTGTTACAAATGTGACCTGATACGTGTGAAGAAAGAGATTAACCCATTATCATTTCATATATTGTTCTTGTCATTGCCCATTCAATCTAATCTAACCAGAGAACTAGGAAGCAATCGTTATGTGATTACCTGTTGTGTGTAATGAGACTATATGGAGATAAGCAACAACTGCAGTAAAGTGAGATCACTTCGCTTGGCTGATTCTTTACTTTATGTATTGCTCTTCTCATTGCCCTTGCAGTCTAATCTAATCCTATATATCCCTGTCCAGAGAACTAGAGAGCAATCATCATGTCATTACCTGCTATTTGTAATGAGACCATATAGAGATAAGCCACAGCTGCAGTAAAGTGAGATCACTTCACTTGGCTGATTCTATACGTCATGTATTGCTCTTGTCATTGCCCTTACAGTCTAATCTTATTCTATATATCCCTGTCCAGAGAACTAGAGAGCAATCATTATGTCATTACCTGCTATGTGTAATGAGACTATATAGAGATAAGCCACAGTTGTTCTTGTCATTGCCCTTTAAGTATAGTCTAATCTTATCTATCCTTGTCCATAGAACAAGGGAGCGATCTTTCTGCCTTTTCCTACTATTTGTAATGAGACTATATAAACATTGCAGCTGCAGTAAAGTAAGACAAGTTAATTCTGCTGATTCCATACTTCATGTATTGTTCTTGCCATTGCCCTTTCTGTCTTGTCAATCTAATCTTATCTATCCCTGTCCAGAGAGCAATAGAGCAGTCATTCTGTCATTACCTATTTTTTGTAATGAGACTACACAGTAGAAATAAATCAGTTGCTTTCATCCTAATAATAACTGAAGATGGAGCCAGAAGACAACGTTGACCGGTCATAAACAGAGAATAACAAAAATACAGAAAAAACACACATGCACCTCATTCGTCCCAAAGAAACTCTAGGATGTCTGCAATAAAAAACACAACTGTACCCTGCAGGATCCTAATGATGCCCCGGAAGAAGCTGTAGGGATGGGCTCTGCCCTCCAATAAAAACAGTGACATTACAAATCATTGCTTGTTAACTATTAAAGGGGTTTTCTCATCACAATGATCAGCTTATAACATGTAGAGAAAGATAAATGAAGACTATCACCAAATACATCGCTGTGTTGATTTTGCTTTGTGCAGGAGATAAAGAAGATTTCATATACTCCTACTGTACTTAAGTTTCTCTTGCTTACTGACCCCCTCTCCCTGCTCTTTCTCTTGCTCCAAGTTGCAGTCAGTCAAACCGTGGTGAGTCACTCCCTGCTCTGTAGTCTGTTGTTCTGCTATTTACAAACCCCAGTATTCCTGTCACTTTAATAGAATCAGCTAGAAATAGCAGAGCTGATACACCAATCACTGCTATAGAACCACCCACAGCCTGAACAGGAAGAGGGAGCCTGAAGCTGTAGAACTGCCCACAGCTAGAATAGGAAGTGGGAGCCTGAAGCTGTAGAACCACCCACAGCCTGAACAGGAAGGGGAAGCCAGAAGCGGTAGAACTGTCTACAGTCTGAACAGGAAGTAGGATCCTGAAACTGTTGAAACCCCCCCCCCCCCCACAGCCTGAACAGGAAGAGGGTGCCTGAAGCTGTAGAAAACCCCACAGCCTGAACAGGACGTGGACGCCTGAACGTGGAGAACTGCACTCTGCATGAACTGGACGTGGGAGTCTGAAGCTGTAGAACCACCCAAAGCCTGAACTGAAAGTGTGAGCCTAAAGCTGCCGGTGGCTCTGTTAAACAGCATGGTGAGACAACCCCTTTGAACCAACAATCGACAAGTGTAGAGTCTCCTTTTACCAGGGAACAATAAACTTGGTATTCTGTCCTTGGTGAGCCAATTGAAAGGTGAAGGTGAAAGGAGCCTTACTCTCCAACCGTAAGCAATTCACTGACTCTAAAATCTCTCTCATCTCTCCTAACCCTCCCCTCCCAACCTCTTTCTGTCCCTAAAACCTTGGACCTCTACAATTCCACCGACCTCCTGACCTTTTCTCCACCCGTTCTCTGATCACAACCTCCCATAATACAAGGATCCGTCCCTCTAAGCTCTGATAAACGTCTCTTTATTTCTAGGTGGAATGGAAGTCTCGAAAATGTACGTCCGACAATGTGGACGAAGCAACCTGTGCTCAAAAAGTGGGAGCATCAGCCTCCCCAACGGCAGAATAAAGGCCGGGACCACCTGCTGTAAGACCAACGACTGTTTGCCTGACAAGCCCGTCCGTAAGTTCTTAGAATGATGTGTCGTCATGGGGGGTGTTACAGAGGGACCCAAAAACACTGAAGGCGACATGTCCCAACACGCCAACACCAGTTTTTTGTTCTATTTTTGAGGCAAACCCACTTTTTACGCCACATTCTTGTTGTAAATGAACTGTCATACACCAAAACTAGGCGCATTATACTCCGGGAACGACACTGTAATGGGCCTAAATATGGTGCACTGTGTGCCCCCGTCGCGAATTGCGCATATTGAGGCGTCTTACATATGTTATGCACCCCCGTTGGGCAATGAGCCTCGAAAGACGCATACCATATACTACCAATGATATGTGCCGCGAGTTGAGCAAAGGGCCCTTTTTTTATACAATGCCCCCTTTTTTGATGCAATGCCCCTTTTGAACCATTGCATTTTAGCGCATTAAATTTTCTATGCAAGATATACCTGACGCCAATTTTTAGAAAGTATCGGACTTTAAGGCGCACTTTACACTGATTTAATGCGCCTAAAACTTGCACAGATACGCCACTTTTCGGACATGTCGCCCTGAATTTCTACATCAAAATCAAATATCCATGTACAATGTTGTAACAACTCACTGGAATGCACTGGATCGCTTCCCAGATATTTTTGGGAAAACCCCCAAACCCCGGTATGTCCCGTTCTTCTGCAGGTCAAACATAAAAGGGCATGTAGAGCCAAAACCCCCAAACGGTCAGGCACCCCCTTTACCCGGTCTGGTTTTTCTCAGGTCCCCCATACGGGGAGTGTAGAGCCAATACCACAAGTCTTTCTTAGCACCCTTTTTCCCCCGGGCTTTCTTTCAGCAGGGTTCCCTAAAAACAGGGGGGTGTAGGGGCCAATACCCCAAGTCTGGCTCAGGCACCACCTTTTTCCCTTTGGGCTTTTGGGTGTTCTTCTGCAGGTCCCTACATACAGGCAGGTAAGACCAAAACCACAATCTGGCTCAGGCAGCACCCTTTTCCCTGGGCTGTCTGTTCTTTTGCAGGAACATACAGGGCATTTTAGAGCCAATAAACAAGTCTGGCCAGGCACCACCTTTAAAACCCGGTTTTGGCTGTTTTTCTGCAGGGCATCCTACAGGGCATGTAGAGCCAATTTCCCCAAAGCTGGGGCCGGCACCACCCTTTTTCCCCGGCGTTTCTTCTGCAGGTCATACATACAGGGGGAATTAAAAACCAATAAACAAGCTGGGGTCAGGCCCAAACCCCCTTTACCCGGTCTGGCCCTTTTTTCTGCAGGGCAAAACATACAGGACAGTGTAAGCCAAAACCATAAGTCTGGCTCAGGGGGCAACCTTTACCCCGGCCGGTTTTCTTCTTTCAGGTCCCTACATACAGGGGATGTAGAGGGCCCCCTACCACAAGTCGGCTCAGGGACCACCTTTACCCTGGTCGGCTGTTCTTTTGCAATTTCATCCCTACGGGGAAATTTTAAGGGCCAAAAACCCCAAATCTGGCTCAGGCACCACCTTTTCCCCGGTTCTGTTCTTTTGCAGTTATAAAAATACCGGCAGTGTAAGGCCCCAAAACCCCAATTTTGGGTTTAGGGACCACCTTTACCCCCGGCTTGTTTTTTTCTTCAGGTCATCCCTACAGGGGATGAAAACCAAAACCACAAGTCTGGCTCAGGCACCCCCTTTACCCCGGGCCCGGCTGTTCTTCTGCAGGGAAACATACAGGGCAGTGTAGGCCCAAAACCAAATCTTGGGTCAGGCACCACCTTTTTACCCCGGTTCTGTTCTTTCCCGCGTCATACAAAACAGGGGATGAAAAAGCCAATCCCCAAGTCTGGCTCAGGCAACCCCCTTTACCCTGTCTGTTTTTTCTCAGGTCCCTACATACAGGGCAGTGTAGGCCCAAACCACAAGTCTGCTTTAGGCACCCCCTTACCCTGGTTCTGTTCTTTTGCAGGTTAAAACAAACAGGGCAAATGTAAACCAATACCCCAAAATCTGGCTCAGGGAACCACCTTTACCCCGGGCTGTTCCCTTTTGCAGGTCAACATACGGGCATGTAAGCCCAATACCACAAGTCTGGGCCAACACCACCTTTAAACCCCGGTCCCTGTTTTTTTCCAGGTTAAAAAAACAGGGGGGTTTTAGAGCCCAAAACCAAAGCTGGCTCAGGGACCACCTTTACCCTGGTCTGTTTTCTTCGCAGGTCCTACATAAAAGGGGAGTGTAAGCCAATACCACAAGTCTGGCTCAGGACCACCTTTAAACCCCGGCCGTTCTTCTGCAGGGCATACATACAGGCATGTAAATCAATACCAAAAAGTTTTGGGTCAGGCACCACCTTTCCCTTTCTGTTTTTTCTGCAGGTCCCGCATACAGGGGCCCTTTAAAAGTCAAAACCACAAGTCTGGGCTCAGGCACCCCCTTAAAAATGGTCCTGGTTTCTTCCCGCAGGTCCAAAATACTGGGGGAAGTTAAAAGCCAAAACCACAAGTCTGGGTCGGGGACCACCTTTACCCTGGGTTCTGTTTTTCTGCAGGTCAAACATACAAGGGGATTTAGAGCCAATACCACAAAGTTTTTGGCCAGGCACCAAACCCTTTTCCCGGTCTGTTCTTCTTTCAGGCCCAAATAAGGGAGTGTAAGCCAAAAAAAACCCCAAGTCTGGCTCAGGCACCACCTTTACCCTGGTTTTGTTCTTCTCATCATAAAATACAGGCAGTGTAGAGCCAATCCAAAAAACTGGCTCAGGCAACCCCCTTTACCCTGGTCTGTTTTTCTCAGGCCCTACCTACAGGCAGTGTAGAACCCAAAAACCACAAATCCCGGCTCAGGCACCCCCCCTTTTTCCCTGGGCTGTTTTTTCTGCAGGCCCTAAATACAGGGCATGGGAGAGCCAATTTCCAAAAAGTCTGGTCAGGCACCACCTTTAAACCCCCCCTCCTTTTTCTTCTGCAGTCTACTACAGGGGAGTGTAGAGCCAATACCACAAACTGGGTCAGGCAAACCCCCTTTAACCCCGGTTTTTGTTCTTCTGCAGGCAAACAACAGGCAGTGTTAAAAGCCCAAAACCACAATTTCCCGGCCAGGCACCAAACCCTTTTCCCCCGGTCTGGTTTCTTCGCAGGCATACATATGCAGGGGTAGAGCCAATACCACAAAATCTTGGGTTTAGGCACCACCTTTACCCCTTGGTTGTTCTTCTTCAAGGGCATACATACCCGGGCAGGGGTTTGAGCCAATACCACAAGTCTGGCTCAGGCCCCCCACCTTTACCCTGGTCTGGCTGTTCTTCCGGGAGGGCATACCCTACCCGGCCCGTGTAGGGGCCCCAAAACCACAAGTCGGGGTCAGGCACCCAACCCTTTTCCCCCTTTTTTGGGCTTTCTTCTGCAAAGGGCATACATACAGGGCCGTTGGGAACCAAACCACAAGTCTGGCTCCCGACACCACCCCTTTTTCCCCGGGCGGGGTTTTTTTCTGCAGGCCCTCCCTACAGGGCAGTTTTAAAAGCCAATAAACACAATTTTGGCCAGGCACCCCCTTTACCCGGGTCCCAAACTGTTTTTCTTTCAGGTCCCCAAAATCCCGGGGAGGTAAGCCAATACCACAAGTCTGGCCAGGGACCACCCCCCCCTTTTTCGGGGGTTGGGTCCCCTGGGGCCCCCGTTCCCCTTTTGCCCGGTCATTAAAAATAAAAGGCAAGGGGAGCCAATACCACAAGCTTGGGTCAGGCACCACCTTTACCCTGGTTCTGTCTTCTGCAGGTTTATACATACAGGGCTTGTAAACCAAAACCACAATTCCCGGCTCGGGGAACCCCCTTTTCCCCCGGTTTTTTGGTTTTTTTCTCAGGTTCATAACAAAATAAAAACCGGAAAAAAATTTTTTACCCCAAAGGGAGTGGAAAACCAATACCACCAAATCCCGGCTCCCGGCACCACCTTTACCCTGGGGCTGGCTGTTTTTTCTTTCAGTTTATACATACAGGGCAGTTAGAGCCAATCCACAAACTGGCTCGGGACCACCTTTAAAACCCTTTTTTTCTGTTTCTCCCGCAGGCCCTACATACAGGGCAGTGTAGAAACCCCAAAACCCCAAGCTGGCTCAGGGACCACCTTTTTTCCCCCTGGGGCCTGGCAGTTTCCCAAAAGCCGGCCCCAGGGTTTATTTACAAACAGGGCAATGTAGGGGCCAATAAACCCCAATCCCGGCCAGGCACCCCCTTTACCTTGGGGTTTTTTCTTCTGCAGGGCATACATACAGGGGAGTGTAAAAGGGCCCAAAACCACAAGGCTTTGGCCCTCAGGCACCCCCTTTTCCCCCGGACTTTCTTCTGCAGGTCATACATTTCAGGGCAGTGTAGAGCCCAAAAACCCCAAACTGGCTTCAGGGACCACCTTTTACCTTGGGCGTTCTTCTGCAGGTCATACATACAGGTTTCTAATTTTTTTTTTATTTTTAAATCTCCCCACTTCCCCCTCATACAGTCATAGAGTTTTCAGTATAATAGCCAACTTTCCCCCGGGCCCCCATCAGGGGGGTTTCCCGCATAAGATACTCCCTAAAAGTAATATTAAAATTTTTTTGCAGTTTACTCCCCCCAGTGGTGGGGGGAAATAAAATTTTTTTTTTGCCCGTTTTATCATATTTACTGATTTTTCTTTTAATTTCCCCCCAATTACAATGAAAAAAAATGGCTTATCATGAAAAAAAAGGGTTTTGTTCCAAAAGCTAAGTTTGTGTGACCTGACCTGCTTTACCGAAGGGGTTTTTGGGAAATTTAGAAATGCGTGCATAAATCAGGTTTTTTAACTTTTAACAGGTAAAAATATATATAAAATTTTAATTTTTAAATTTTTTTTAATGATTATGCAGAAAAATAATTTGAAACCTTGTTGGTATGGGGCTCCATTCACTTTTGTTCATCACCTTTCTGCTGAATTTCTGTTGTTTACTTTCCCCTGACGGGCCCCCTACTTTTGGTAATCAGACTTTTGGGGTTTTTTTGGACGTCGGGTTTCGCATATTTTTTAATTCTCCTTAAAATCATCATAAAGGTGAACAAGCTTACCCCATTTATCAGTTTGGCTGTTTAGTGGTTGCTATGACTTTAGTTAATAAGGGGGGGTTAAAAGTGAAAGGAATTGAGTTATCTGAATACCCCATAAGTAAAAAGGTGAGGGGGGTCTATTTTTGGGCTTTTTCCCAAACATGGCCAAACCCATCTTAAAGCCCCCCATATTGGATAAGAATAATTTTTTGGGCAATGGGGAAGTGGTCATGAGCCAATCAAAGAACAGTAATTGTCTAGAAATCGATTGCTGCAATCAGACCCAAAAAAATTCTTGGGGTTTCAAATGTTATCAACACAGAAATGGGTTCTAATACTGGACCAATGCCTTCCTTGGACCACCCCGGGGACCACACATGGAACCGTCAAAAATCTTTTAGTTGAAATTCCTTTTGGAACTTTTAAACCAGAAGAGATATTGAAAATCTGATTGTGGCAATAGTTCCGGGGGACAATTCTAGTTTTCTTAGATCTGCAAATGACCCCCTTCCCATTGGAAAAAATTTGCCCTTGATCCAAAAAATGGCGACTCCAAGAGGGCAGCGTTAGACTAATTTTTAAGATAGCCCCCCCCTCAACCATTGTAGCAATGGGGCCTTTCCCTTTTTTTTTTTTAAAGGGTTTTTGGGGACTTTTATTTCACTTTATAACTCTAATGGGGTTCACACTATGTTTTCTTTTAAAAAGGGATCATTACAATAATTTCAAGGGTTTTCATTTGGGAAATCCTTTTTGTGCATTGTATTTCCTATCAGATCCATTTTGGGACCCAAAATGATCCAAAAAAAAAGTATCTAACAATTTGCTTTTGATTTACATTGGTTTAATGAAAAACACGCATTGCCGTTAGGGGATTATCGCTACTGCGTTTTTTTACTTGCGTCTTTCTTCCCTTTTTGACCTTTTAAGTTTTTATATGTCAATTCTATTTGTTTTTTAGAAAATGAAACCCCATGGGAAACAAGGGGTGCGCTTTTGGAGCCCAAAAAAGGACCAAAGCACAACATTTTTTTGGGTAAGTTTTTGGGATGCGCTTTTCTCGAAAAGTGATCCGAAAAACGTTTGGGAAATAAAATTTAGTGTACCCCAAATCGGCCCCTATGGCCTTTTTTGATCTAAAAAACTGTTTGAACTTTAGTAACCTAAGACCTACATTAGGAAACCCCAAATGGGGGGAGCTAACAGATTTCGCAAGTGTTTCAGGGGGAGCCCAAAAAGGGATATAAAACATTTTAAAGTTTTTACAGGGGAAGCCCAATAGAGGAGCTATAACAGCTTTTTTAAACATTTTTTTCAGGGGAACCCCAATAGAGGGGGCAAAGCATTTAAAAGGTTTTAATTTTTAAAAATCACTTTTTTATATATATTGAATATATAAGAGAGGAAATTAGAATGATGTTTTAGAAATTATAAACTTTTAATAAAAATGATTACGTTTTAGATAATAGTTTTTTAAAATGTTGATGTTTCATATAATAAAAAAACCACTAAAAATTCTATATAAACTATTATGTTAGAAATGTTATGCTTTTGTTGCCTTTAAGTAAAGCTCTAAACCCTTTGAATCAATGTAATTGAAGGGGGTTTTCCCATTTTTGTAAAAGATTGCCCAACACTTGGACACTCCCTCACTTCTTTGTCGAAGATAATGGTCCCCCACTTTGGACACTCCTTACTTGTTTGGGCAGCAAATTACCCTCACTTAAAATCCCAACTTTAGGGCAGCAATATTTCCCTCACCAGGGCACAGCAGCCTTTAGTTAACAGATCATGGTCCATCAATTGGACGTCCCATACTTTTTGGTGATAGCCCCCACTTCAACATAAAAACACTTGTTTCTCAGCAAAAGTGGCCCCCCTTTGGGCACCCCATCAAGTGTTGGGGAACGGATGGCCCTCACTAGGACACCCCCTCTTGTTGGTCAACAGTGATACCCCCCGATGGATCCCAAAAACCCGTCAGTCAGCAGTAATGGTCCTCAATTTGAAACCCCAATCTGTTGTTGGTCAGCAGATTTGGTTTCACTTGGACACTCCCCCACTTTTTGGTAGAAAATGTCCATTTCTTGGACACCACATCTCTTGTTTTAAACACAGATAATGGTCATTTCTTGGGCACCCCATCCCCGTTTAGTCAGCAGATGGGCCCATCAATTGGACCCACAAACTTGTTGGGGGGGAGCAATGATGGCCCATTTCCTTTAACACACCACAAATTCTTATAGCAGATGATGGCCCATTTTTGAAAAAACCAGCACTCTTTTTAAACATTATGGCCTTTTTACCTGAATCCACTTACTTGTTGGTCAAAGGGTTTGACTCTTGGGGCCTACCAATGAGACAATTTAAGGGGCCAAGAGCTGTCAAAAGCTCCAAAGCGCTTTAGTCAGTTGCATTTCCTTTACGGTCTGGCCCAAGGGGTGCTGGGTAGATAAAAAAAACAGAAGACCCCTCTGGTCTACAGAGCACCAAAGCTCCTTTATCTGAGCTGGAATAAAATTTTCATATCTTATTTATATCCTGTCACTTGCTTTAAATGGGGAAAAAAGCTTTCTCTTAAAGGGCCCTTATTTTTTTGCACCTTTCAGCCAAATTTTACCAGATTTATAATATTTTTATCATAATACTTTTGGGCAGAAAGTAAGAAATGCATTTTTAAAACCCCTATGACCCTGCCCGTTTGACAGGTGAGCAATTGCCAATTTTATAATTTAAATTTAAAATAGGGTTGAATTTATCCCCTCGGGTACCACATAATAGCTAAAAATCTTTTTATTGGAATAATAAAAAATTTTGTATCCAAAAAAATTATTGTTTTTTTTATTTTTTACTTTATGTTTAAAAGTTGAATGGAAACCCATTTTAGTAAACTTTAAAAATTCAAGGGAAACCCTGATTTTTCAGTCAGGCCGATATTTTGTTAAAGGTAAATACGGGGTTTTGCTTAGGGTTAAACCCCCGGTTAGAATTGGAGAAAATTTAAAAAAGGAATGTGTCGTTGTCTTGTATCTGGTCACCGAAGCCCGTTTTCACACAAGCCCAGTTTTTCCTACTCTCCCGTGCAGGGGCTTTTTTTTTAAAACCCCTTTTGATGGCTTCCCAGTTTT
>JAODAL010032852.1:0-46353 GCA_025379985.1 Phyllomedusa bahiana
AAACAGCGGGTATATAGGCATTTTAAAGGTCCCCCGTAGGGAAAGGCACTTTATGTCCCCCAGCGGTATTGGTCCCCTAGTAGGTATATAGGCAGGTTATATGTCCCCCATCAGGGATATAGGTTCCCCAGTAGGTATACAGGCAGGTTATATGTCCTCCAGCAGGTAGAGAGGGCTAATGAAAAATAGAAAATCTAACAGTACTCACTTTTCCCCTGCTCCCTGAGGCTCCCGCTGTTCTCCATCTTCTTCCTGCACAGGTGACGTTATCAGGCCGCGCAGGCAGCATTATGACACTCTCACGCCGCCTGTGCTGTGTACTCCGGTGAGCAGCAAGCCTGCTTACTCTACATCCAGGGGACGCACATACAGTTAGTCCCTGGCACTGCCACCATCATCGATCGCCAAGGTCCCAAGTTGATAGCTTAGTGACTGGTATTTTAACGGTCGGCGGATGACAACAGCACCAGGGACTAATGAGTTGCGTGTAATGTTGGAAAATCTCAAGGGGGGCCAGTCAGAACTAGTTAGAGGGCCGGAAGTGGCCTGCGGGCCGTACAATTCCCAGGTCTACTTTAGAGTGACAGTGACTACCAGGTGTGTTGGGTCTCTTTGGAAGGAATTAAAGGTTGACAGTTTTGTACCATAAAGTATCTGCTACATTTCAGCAGGGTAGTACTGAACCCCTCATATACCTTATTTTTGATGACTTAAAAAAAAAAAATAATTTTTAATATTTGTAAGGGTAGTTTCACAATCAACATTTACCACCTATCCCCAAGTTCGGTGATACATGTCTGATTGCTGGCAGTCCCACCACTGGGATACCCCACAATCTAGAATAGAAGTCCTAAGTCACTTGTTTCTCCTCACTGCATTTCACTGCTTCATTACAGTGAGGAAGAGCTTGAATGTCATGGTGGGTGAGCATATGTGCTGACATTTTATTCAAATGCTATAGGACTGACAAAGATGGTCAAGTGCTATCTATTAAAGCTGCAATCGGGCTGTCAATTAAAGTGAAGAGGAACTCGGGACTAAGTATTCCCATTCTAGTGATCATGGGGGAACTAGGAGTAGAACCTCTGGCAATCAGACATTGATCATCTACCAGTAAATAGGTGATAGATATCAGTTGTGGGAACTCCCCTTAAAGAACTTGTCTACTAAATGCAACCCTAGTCCATATGTCCTATTAGGGCATATAAAGGTCACAAATGGGGATCCCTCAATATCCCCCTCCAATGGGGATTCAATATCCCCCTCAACAATCCAAAACAGAGAGCTGTCCTTAAGGATGGGCTAGTGGGTCTATCAGATGGAGACATTTCTAGTCAGACCGTGGTGATAACAGGTGATTGCTGGGGGTCAGAAAAGTCAGTCCTGCAGCAATCAGATAGTTGGGTGGCTTCCATACAAAAAGGGATTGTACCCAAACAATCCCTTTTTAACTTTTATAACCTGTCAATCAGATTGATTAGGTGAGGGTCCGACCTATGGAAGCATCACTGTTGATGAGTACAATGGGCCCTTGGATCTTCAGAAGGAGAGCAGGATGATCATGTTCTGTCCTTCTCCAAAGACTTGAATAGGGGCATCAGTAATGGCTTAAATGTGCTCGTTTTGGTCTATGGGACCCTCAGAGTTAAAACAGGCACAAATAATAACCTTTGTATGGCTCGCATGAACAAAATCGAATACTGTTAGCAATTTTAAAAAACATTGTTAAAAAAGTAATGCTCCTGTACTTACAATAATGTTCTAAACCATTTGATTGGCATCCATACATTATGTGCCTGAGAGTGATTGACAGGCCAATTTTACCCAAAAATACAGGGACAGAATAATTGTAATTGCTTAAAGTGTTTATTGACGAAGCAATGGAAAGTACAAGCAAAAGACAAGAATACGAGTACATAGGTAAATCACAAAGTTACAGAATATTGCATAGCGACATGGTCAGTTCCTGTGAATGTTAGGGATGAATTATATTTTTAGGCATTCTAAATATAGCCAATACCTAACAAAACACAGTATAAAGACATTAGTCTAAAGCAGGGATATTCCCAATAAGTTATTGCCTAAATGCTGACAGAACATAAAGGTTGAAGATTTCTAGAATAGTTTTCTTGTAGAAGAAAGATAGCAACGGACTCCTTCTTTATTACGCCTTCTGGGGGACCTTGTCTACTCTGGATGAGACCAATCTCCCATCCACTCTCTCCTCTGTGATGGTGGTCACTAGTCGGTTTTTTTTTGGATCTGAATGGAACAAAATAGGGATAAGATGATTGAGGATGCCATTCACTGGGCATCAAGTTCCAAGATTCCGTATAAGTAAGTTCGGTCAATATGTAAGGTTGATCCACTAATCACTGGAGTATGAATATCATCCATACAAATTCTAACCACAATTCTCTGGCCCAGCTTTCACATTGAGATTAAATTTAAAGTTACCTGCCCCGGACATTGAAGATGACGAATAAGATGTTCCATCGGATCTTGAGGAAGTTTCAGTGTGGCTTGAGCTGTGACTTGACCTAGCGTACCCATTGCCGGATTCGCTGCTTGAAACACTGCAGAGAAAGATATATATTATAACAGTTCATGGCCAAAAAGAATTGATTCACCATTGATAAGGCCTACAGTATCAGCAGGCCATGGGTCTGGGACTTCTAAGCAAGTAAGCCTGAATATAACCTTGACTCTCCAGATCCTCAAAATAGTGGGACTTGTTACTAAAATGATGATGGACAATGAAAGCATAGATGAAGCCTTGTTATGGGATCTGTAGATGTGGGGACCTATTTCAGGCTGGGTTTATCACATTCTTCTATGGGCCATGTGATTATCTATCAACCTAGATTGGTTTAGGTTCAAAGTTTGCAGAGTCCCAACATCTTGAACAAATCTGCAGTTCAAGCACACTAAATAAGGTCATAAGTTTTTTCCTTACCTTTCTCCATCCAGCAGGCGGCGGTACATTTCTATCTCCTCTTCCAGCCTGTTCTTGATGTCCAGAAGAAGTTTGTATTCGCAAGATTCATTCTCCATTTCGGTACGCACTTGAGCCAATTGCTCCTCCAAGTTGGAGACCATTTCTTGAATCTGAGCTAGCTGGGCAGCATAGCGAGTCTGAGTCTCAACCAGTGCGTTCTCCAGGGAACATTTCTAGTTGGGTATACAGAATTGATTACTTATCTCAGTGGAATAAAATACCTTTTACTTCCAACCATCACTATACTACATGATCTTTCGCCAATCCATCAGTGCAACCTCTATGTTCTAGTTACAATTCCTACATGTACCCCACTGAGATTCATATTTTACCATAGCAAGTTGACTCTGGAGTTCGATTTCCATGGTCTGCATAGTGCGTCTCAGTTCGGTGAGCTCAGACTTGCCGGTCTCAAGCTCTGCGCTACTGTAAGAAATCTCGTTGCTCAGTTCAGTGATCTAAAATGACATTGACAAAGAATAAGAAACCATTATATTCTTTGAAGACCTCCAAGAGACTCCGCAATGAAGTAAGGAGACTTCTAACTCACCTTTTGGTTGTATTCTTCCTCTGCCTTTCTGCGATTCTGTTCTGCCATGTCTTCATATTTAGACCTGATGTCATTAAGAACATTAAGGATGTTGATACCTGGAGCTGCATCCACCTGTACGCTGACATCACTGGTTTGTCCTTGCAGGCCCTTCATCTCCTGTACATTGGGTGGACAAGATAAGCAGATATATAATATACAAGGAGAGACCCATATATATAACTTATTATTTCATGTAGAGCCTGGTCTAAAAGCAAATGCTGCACAATGTTCTCCAACCTGCTGGCATTGAGATGGAAGTTTTAGGTGTCTACCATTGTCACTTTTCTACTCATAACTGGTCTAGAATTTGAAGCTTTCGTGTTCATAGTGTGTCATGTATCACTATATAGTAGGTTCCTCTGAGAAGGTTTGACGATTAGAGAAATAGGGTCTACTTTATCCCTGGAGACAACTCCCCTCTTGCCAATGGACTTTGCTGGGCATTGCACTCCAGCCTTATTTACTTGAACTTTTTGGTTTTGCTCAGGTTATTCTTACCTCCTCATGGTTTTTCTTGTTGAAAGCAATTTCTTCTCTCAAATTCTCAACTTGACTCTCCAGGCTGGCCTTTTCCAGAGTCAGGTTATCCAGGACTTTACGTAATCTTTCAATGTCAGATTCCACACTCTGGCGCATGTTGAACTCACTCTCGTACCTTGAGAATATACAAGGCATTGAGTTTCGATGTTGTCACATGCATTTATTACATAAGGGTCTGAATGTAGTATGTTGGCAACTATTACACTATGGAAATAGTATCTTATCTTGTAAAAGAAATGCCTAAATTAAAAGTTTACTTGAAAAAGTTGGTTTCTTTGTTATGCTTTTGTTTGGAAAAATATCAGCAGGTGGCGCTCTATACTTAGGAATGATTTTACTATGCCGCTTTCCTCAGAGTCTATGGTGCCTATGCACTGATGTCAATTATCATGTGGATAAAGCTTTTTATGTGTCCCAGTTTTACTCAAAGAGTTCAACCCAGGTAGCGGACACATCAAACATACATGATAATTGAGATTCTGGTTTTACTTATATTTTGGAGCTATAGAAGAAGCATTGCATTGTTCACCTTCAAGACTGTAGTCCTGATAAGCTCTGGTATATCCTCTTTGGTCACAATTTAACTTTTTTTGCAAATTCAAATGCCCTAGGGAAAGCATGCAGACTCCATACATAGCAATTGGGATGTTGTAAGACTTAGAACATGGCTAATTTCTTCTATGGGCAGCCCCATGCCTGTCTACAGGTTGCGTTGGGTATTGTAGATCAACCTTATTCCCTTTAAAGGGGTTGTATTGCAATGCTAGACATAATCCCTGGACTTGTGTGGTGCTATTTTTGGCAACATGTGGCCATGTTTGTCAAACCCTGGACAACCTCTTCAAATCCCATTGTCATACATTTGTCAAAACTAGAGCAAATGTATCCATATGTATATCTAGCTCTGTAAAGATGAACCCTCTTAGCCTGTTATATAATAACTTAGATCCTTTCAGCATATATAACTTACTTGACTCTGAAGTCATCAGCTGCCAGCCTGGAATTGTCGCACTCTACAGTGAGCTGATTGTTCTCCAAAGTAGCACTAATGATCTATAGTAAGAGACAAAATCATATAAGGGCAATGTATAGCACCGAGATGTATATATATTGATTCTTAGAACTACTTGTGCCCATGTTATTGTCTATATTAATGGTCTACAACCTATGGCTTTCCGGTTGTTGCAAGGCTACAACTCCCAGTAAGCATGGAATTGTAGCTTTACCACAGCTGGAGAGCCCACCTGCCAAGATGCTGTCAGGTTGTAGATTAGGCTTTCCCAAGAAAGTAATCAGACAAGGTTCAGCAGAGCACTTACCTGTTCTTTGAGTTCTTCTATCATCTTGTAAAATTTGCTGTTGTCGATGTTTTTGGGTTTGTGTGTTTCATACCAGTTTCTGATTTTATCTTCAAGTTCTGAATTGGAGTCTTCCAAAGCCCTCACCTTATCCATGTAGGCGGACAAACGTGAATTGAGATTCTGCATGGTTTCCTTTTCTCCTGCCTGAAGAAGACCTTCTCCTTGGTTTGTGAAGCCAGCTAGTGAGCCTGAGCTGAAACATCCTCTCTGCCCACCAGCTGAACTTCCTGCACTGAAACCACCAAAGCCTCCGCTTATAGAACCACTACTGAAACCACTGGCATAGTTTTGTCGCCCAGTGCTTCTGCTAGAAAATCCACCTGTTGACCTACTGCTGAATCCACCACTGTAGCTTGCACCTCCACTTCTTGGGGCACTGGTGGAGCTAGAATTAACGCCTAACCTTTGCCCACTAGAACTAGTGCCAGATACACTTCCACTGTAGCCTGATGTAGAACCACTAGAAAATCCACCTGAAGTGGCCCTGTTTCCTCCAGTAGTAGTAGTATGGACAGTAGAGCTGCTGTTATACCTGTCACTTGGTCCTGTAGTGGGGTGAGTAGTATATCCACCTGAAGTAGCCCTGTTTCCTCCAGTAGAACTCGCATTATGGACAGTAGAGTTGCTGCTATACCTTTCACTTGGTCCTGTAGCGGGGACAGTAGAATATCCACCTGCAGTGGCCCTGTTGCCTACAGTAGAAATAGTAGTATGGGTAGTAGTGCTGCTGCTGCCATAGCTTCCACTTGGTCCCATAGTGGCGCTACTAGAATTTCCAGTGGAGCTTCCACCAGTATGCCTTGCAGTAACACTTCCACTGGAGCTAACACCTGTTCCTGTTGTTCCACTAGAATATCCATCTGAGCCTACTCTATGTCTAGCCAATGCGCTGTTCGCGAGATAACACTGTCTGCCCCTTTGTAGGTTCTCTGCATGGTGGTATGGCTTGAGCTCCCATAGGTAGAACTAGATTCCTCTCCATGTGATCCTGCAGAAGTTGCTTGTTGAGAACCACCTTCACTGTTGTTGTTGTTTTCTTGGGTGGTTGAGGTTCTGTAAGACATTTTCTCAGAGAGAGGATGGTAGTGCTCCAAGAGAGGATTGGAAGTCAATGAGCAGGATACAACAGCAGAAGGATTTGGGCATTATATAGTGGCCAGGAGTGATGTAGCAGAATTCCGTTCCAATGGAAATGGTACTAATGCAAGGTTTGGTAATAACTGGCTAGGAGACCATTCCATTAAAAATGGCTAGTATAAATTTGGAGCTAAGGTGGAGCTATGTACCAGGTGTATTGCCGAGATTCATTTCATAATTCCATGTTTTGAGACTGGAATAATAATTAAAAATCAAGACTTCATATGAGCAACAACCATTTTCATATTGGTAGTGGAGGAGAACCAATCAACCAACTTAAAATAAACTTAGAACTATAAAAATGATTCCACCATAAAACCCAAGCAAAATTATAGGTAGCAAATTTGTTGAGGATGTTATTCACGCACTGCTGGAACTGGCACCAGGGCCCCTGTTATTATCATAGGTTCTATTATTAGTTGAGAACTAAGAATTTTTTTTAATGATGAATACTGAGAAAACTGCATGTATACATAGTAGACAGTGGTATAGCAGTAGCACTGCGGTCAGTGTTCTTGTTCGTCTACATTGCAGAGAAGACGAGATGGTAAATTTTTTAAATTACTCTGGTTAATTAGAGTTGGACATTGTGCGCTTGGCAGAGACTGTGCAAATTGATTCCATGCATAATAGCAAAGTAAGATGGTTCTATACTACACATCGTAATGTCAATGTATGTACTCACTTAGGGCCACATGTATGAAACAGTTTTGATCTAAAACTCACTTTTTTCCCTATAGGTTACTATGGGCAAAAAAGTGAGTTTTAGACCAAAACCGTTTCATACATGTGGCCCTTGATCAAACACTATCTCATAACACTGCTTGAGGTAGGACTTGAGGTAGGACTGATACAGCACTCGACCCCCTGGCCAATTAGACTGTAAGTCATTGTATTTACAATTGCAGCACCAGGGTCATCTAATGTATTGAGCACATTAGGCAGTTGTTTGAGGGCCCCACAAGCATAGGGGCCTCAGGTGGTGAATGTAAGTCTCAGGAATACAGGCAAATGCCTTGTATTCCTGGGCACTGCTTGTTTAACTCTTTGTGGGTTCTTAGTACGTGCAAACAGCTTAAAACTATGGTGGACCAGAGAGCCAATGGCTCCCTGCTTGGCCAATTAGTCTTGTTGGCTGCAGGCTGCCTAGAATATATCAGCAGGGTTCCCAACATAGGAGTTGTGGTGATATATGAGTGCTTTGGGTGGTCTCTCATGGTTTCATGTTTTGGCATGGCTAGTTTCATAGCTGGGTGTTATGTCATGTATATGGAAAGGACCAGCTAAACTATCATGCCTGGGAGCCACACTGGCCTGAATGGCAGTGTGGTTTTCCTCCTGGCTAGGCTATGGTTTTTGTCATTCTGCTTTTAAACTTCTGATATTTTGGTGGTTTATCTGACTACTCTCCTGGTCTACTTCATTACCCAGTTCTGTTTTCTTCCAGACCCTTGGTTGAGCCAACTATGCTGATGTTTACTCTGGTACTCTCACTCATCAATCCAACCTCAACCTCTAAATTACCTGTAAAATCGCCTAGTCCGCCAACTTAGTTCTTTCCCTGGCTCTGGGATCAGTGTGAATATCGTCCCATGATAACTTTGTGTGAATTATACCTGAATCTTATTTATCTATAATATATAAGTTCAGGGCAGTTCCTAGGCTAAATTTTACTCAGGGCGAGGTGAAGAAATGTGGCCCCCACCCCCCCGTAACATATGGCGCCACAGTGCATCACCATAAACCAAAATATACAAAAAGCTTTACCACAATGTGCTACGTATAAAACTACCAAATAATAGTCATACAGTTACCAAATAACACTGCTACACCAACTAGAATGACCACATATCACCACCATATAGTGACCGGATAATACAAACTGACCATTACTGAGTATAAACCATTATACTACAACTAATATTACCAGCATACAGTGGTAGATACCAGCTGTACACAGGCTCTGCAGACATATAAATGATTACAGTAAAGTTACATCTAGTGACTCACAGGTGACGTCTCTGAAGAGTTGTTCTCTTTCTCTTCTCCTTCCTCTACATCTGTCCCAGACGCCATGACGACTACTCCCGACTCTTTACTGTAAAATTTACAAAACAAATATCTTAAGACTCCTCAATTTATCAGCACTTCGCTACCAATTCCTATCTCTATACAAACTCCCCATCTATAGCACCTCATATGGTAGCCATGTAGTAGCCCCCTATAGCCAGGTAGTAGCCCCCTGTAGCCAATGATGCCCTCGTAGCCAGTGATGCCCCCCCTGTAGCCAGTGATGCCCCCCTGTAGCCAGTAGATGTCCCCCTGTAGCCAGTAGATGCTCCTCTTGTAGCCAGTGATGCCCCCCCTGTAGCCAGTAGATGCTCCCCTTGTAGCCAGTAGATGCTCCCCTGTAGCCAGTGATGCCCCCTGTAGCCAGTGATGCCCTCCCCGGTAGCCAGTGATGCCCCCCTGTAGCCAGTAGATGTCCCCCCCTGTAGCCAGTAGATGCCCCCCTGTAGTCAGTGATGCCCCTGTAGCCATTGATGCCCCTATATCCAGTGATCCCCCATTGTAGCCAGTGATGCCCCCTGTAGCCAGTGATGCCCCCCTGTAGCCAGTAGATGCCCCCCTGCAGCCAGTAGATGCCCCCCTTGTAGCCAGTAGATGCCCCCCTTGTAGCCATTGATGCCACCCCTGTGGCCAGTAGATGCCCCCTGTGGCCAGTAGATGCCCCCTTTGGCCAGTAGATGCCCCCCTGTGGCCAGTAGATGCCCCCCTTGTAGCCAGTAGATGCCCCATTGTAGCCAGTGATGCCCCCATTGTAGCCAGTGATTCCCCCTGTAGCCAGTTATGCCCCCATTGTAGCCAGTGATGCCCCATTGTAGCCAGTGATGCCCCCATTGTAGCCAGTGATGCCCCCATTGTAGCCAGTGATGCCCCCTGCAGCCAGTGATGCCCCCATTGTAGCCAGTGATGCCCTCTGCAGCCAGTGATGCCCCCATTGTAGCCAGTACATGCCCCCTGTAGCCAGTGATGCCCCCATTGTAGCCAGTGATGCCCCCTGTAGCCAGTGATGCCCCCATTGTAGCCAGTGATGCCCCCTGTAGCCAGTGATGCCCCCATATCCAGTGATGCCCCCCTGTAGCCAGTGATGCCCCCATTGCAGCCAGTGTGCCCCCATTATAGCCAGTGATGCCCCCTGTTGCCAGTGATGCCCCTCTGTAGCCAGTTATGCCCCCATTGTAGCCAGTGATGCCCCTCTGTAGCCAGTTTTGCCCCATTGTAGCCAGTGATGCCCCCATTGTAGCCAGTGATTGCCCCCCTGTAGCCAGTGATGCCCCATTGTAGCCAGTGATGTCCCCCTGTAGCCAGTACATGCCCCCCTATAGCCAGTACATGCCCCCCTGTAGCCAGTGATGCCCCCAGTAGCCAGTGTTGACCCCCTTGTCCCCAGTGATGCCCCTCTGTAGCCAGTTATGCCCCCTGTAGCCAGTGATGCCCCTCTGTAGCCAGTTATGCCCCATTGTTGCCAGTGATGCCCCAATTGTAGCCAGTGATGCCCCCTGTAGCCAGTGATGTCCCGCTGTAGCCAGTACATGCTCCCCTGTAGCCAGTGATGCCCCCATTGTAGCCAGTGATGCCCCCTGTAGCCAGTGATGCCCCCATTGTAGCCAGTGATGACCCGCTGTAGCCAGTGATGCCCCCAGTGTAGCCAGTGATGCCCCATTTTTCCAGTGATGCCCCCTGTAGCCAGTGATGCCTCCATAGCCAGTGATGCCTCCACAGCCAGTGATGCCTCCATAGCCAGTGATGCCCCCATTGTAGCCAGTGATGTCCCCATTATAGCCAGTGATGCCCCATTGTAGCCAGTGATGGCCCCATTGTAGCCAGTGAGCCCCCCTGTAGCCAGTGATACCCCCATTGTAGCCAGTGTGCCCCCATTGTAGCCAGTGATGCCCCCTGTAGCCAGTGATGCCCCCATTGTAGCCAGTGTGCCCCCATTGTAGCCAGTGATGCCCCCTGTAGCCAGTGATGCCCCTCTGTAGCCAGTTATTCCCCCATTGTAGCCAGTGATGCCCCCATTGTAGCTAGTGTGCCCCCATTGTAGCCAGTGATGCCCCCATTGTAGCCAGTGATGCCCCCCTGTAGCCAGTGATGCCCCCATTGTAGCCAGTGATGCCCCTCTGTAGCCAGTGATGCCCCTCTTATAGCCAGTGATGCCCCCCTGTGGCCAGTAGATGCCCCCCTGTAGCCAATAGTTCCCCCCTGTAGCTAATTATAAAATAAAAAAAAATGACTCACCTGACCACGGTCCACGCGTCCAGCTCCGGGAGCTGCTGAGCGGTGTAAGCAGCATGACGTCACCACGCCGCTTACGTTGCACGCAGCTCCCAGGGATCTCCTCGGCGGCAGAGCTGCCAGCCAAGGAGATCGAGCGTCTCAGGGGGCGTGGTGAGAGCTGTGCGCCCCCTGCGACGCTGATACAGGGGAGGAGTCAGGACGGGAACGATCCGTCCCGCCTCCTCCCTGCTGGCTCTGTGCGACTGTTATAAAACAGCCGCGCAGAGTCAGGGGCGATCCTCCGGGCGGACGAGGCAGGCGGCGCCCCCCTCGGATGACCGGAGCCTTGGCGCCCCGGGCGATCGCACGCCCCGCCCGCCCCTAGGAACGGCCCTGTATAAATTACCCTCATATGTGTTTGAACAGGGGTCCAAATAAAATGACCAAGCTCTGTATATTCTAGCAGGGTTAGGGTATGTTCACACGGCTTATTTTGGGGCGCATTTCGCTTTGTATTTCGCAATGTACTGAGCTTAATACGTGGGAAAATGCGCCCCAGTCATTACGGTAATCCATAGTTCTGATAGAGAACTATGGATTATGCCTCCTTTCCCCGCTCGTACAATCCGATTGCATTGCACGCGCGGGGAGATAAGTGACATGTCATTTATTTGCAGCGAATACATGCTGCGAGTAAGGCTATGTTCACCAGGCGTAATTGCATCAGCCCGCCGGCCCCATAGACATGCATTACTCGCAGTGCGTATTTGCCGCAAGTAATTGACATGTCACTTCTCTCCCTACGCGTACAATACGAACGTATTGTACGAGCGGGGAGAGGAGGCGTAATCCATAGTTCTCTATGAGAACTGTGGATTACCGTAATTTCGGCACGCATCTCGCTCGTATTAGAGTGCAAATACATAACGAAATGCGCGCCGAAAGTACCCCGTGTGAACATAGCCTAATGCATGTCAATGGGGCCGGCGGGCTGCCAGCCCCCCCGCGCCACGGGAGTACGTGCGTATTAGCGCAAGCTCCCGAAACACACAATGTATTGCGGCGCGTACTGTACATCGTGTGAACATACCCTTAGACTGACTCATCAGAGGATCCTCTGAGGAGATCTAAACTCTGAAACAATAATGTACTCCAAAGTATATCAGGATCCTAAAGTTCTAGCAGGAGACAACCTCATTTGCAGCTGACCTCAAAACCAGTTAGCAGATATCCCATTGAAATCTGCATGAGTAGGGTTATTTTAAAGTTGATATGCACATTTTCTGTTTAGATGAAGGTGGTCCCTCAAAATAGTTTCCTATGGTGAACCCAAGAACCTTCAGTCTGATGCTGTGTCCTAGTCCTGCAAAGAGGCAAGAGAGACACAGATTTTGTCTCTCCTGCTAAATAAAGCCAAAGGTTCCTAAAGGATAATTCCAACTATATCACTGTTTCATTGAGAATCTTTATACTGTAGGAACATATTGAATAACCCACAACTCAATAAAATGAAACAAAATGACTAGAACCACCGAAGAAAGAAAACAAAAGGTAGTAATTAACAGTACATACTCAGACTGGATCCCTGTTACTAGTGGGGTACCACAAGGGTCAGTTTTGGGCCCTATCCTCTTTAACATTTTCATTAATGATCTTACACAGGGATTACACAGTAGAATATCGATCTTTGCAGACGATACTAAGCTCTGTAACGTAATCAACACAATAGAGGATAATGTGTTATTACAAAGGGATCTGGATAAGTTGGAGGCCTGGGCAGGGAAATGGCAGATGAGATTTAATATAGATAAATGCAGGGTTATGCACATGGGGAGGAAAAAATCCATTACATGATTACATGTTAAATGGAAAAACACTGGGTAAAAGTGACATGGAGAAGGACTTGGGAATCCTAGTGGACAGTAAACTTAACTGTAGCAGCCAATGTCAGGCAGCAGCTGCCAAGGCTAATAGGATCATGGGGTGTATTAAAAGGGGCATAGAGGCACATTTATGGGAACATTATTCTCCCCCTTATAACTGGTTAGACCACACAATGGAATATTGTGTACAGTTTTGGGCACCAGTGCACAGGAAAGACATTGTAAAGCTTGAACAGGTACACAGGCGGTCAACAAAAATAATAAAAGGACTGGGTGGACTACAGTACCCAGAAAGATTAGCAAGATTAGGGTTATTTATTTTAGAGAAAAGAAGGCTTCGGGGGGACATAATAAATATGTTTAAATACATCAAAGGTCAATATAGAGATCTCTCCCAAGATTTATTTATACCCAGGGCTGTATCTAGAACAAGGAGACATCCTCTACGTCTTGAGGAACGAAAGTTTCTACACAAACATAGAAAGGGATTCTTTACTGTAAGAGCAGTGAGACTGTGGAATTCTCTGCCAGAGGGACTTGTCATGGTGAATTCAATAACGGCGTTCAAAAATGGTTTGGATGCATTTCTGGAGCGTAATAATATAACAAGTTATAGTGTCTAGGATTCTGAGAAGGGGTCATTGATCGGGGATTTTCTGATTGCCAGATTGGAGTCGAGAAGGAATTTTTCCCTAAAATGAGGACAATTGGCTTATACTCATCGGGGTTTTTGGCCTTCCTCTGGATCAACACCTTAGCACAACAGGCTGAACTGGATGGACGTCTTGTCTTTTTTCGGCCTTACAAACTATGAAACTATGAAACTATGAAAGAATCACAAAAGAGTATCAGCTGCAAGCCAAAATGACAACTTCTCCTCTGATCTATATTACAAATAGACAATGATGATACGAAAATAGTGTCAAAATGTAAGGGATGGATAGCGTTTATTGTTTTTCTCCTTGGATCAGCTTATTTTTTACATTGGTTTTTAATCATGTTAAGTTAATGGAAAATGTATATGTGCATGTCTGTGTGTGCATGGGTGTTTGTGTGTGTGCATGTGTGTCTGTGCGTGTACATGTCTCTGTGTGTGCATGTCTGTGTACGTGTATGTCCTTATATTTATGTCTTTGAGTATGTGTGTACACATCTGTGTGCTTATGTCTTTGCATGTCTGTGTTTGTATAGGTATGTGTGGTGTGTCTATATGTGTGTATGTGTGTGGGTGTGCATGTCTGTGGGTTTGTGCATGTGACTGTATGTGTGTATGCATGTCTGTGTGTGTGTATGTTTGGGTGTGTATGTCTGTGTGTGGATGTGTGTAGGTGTGCATGTCTGTTGGTTTGTGCATGTGTGTCTGTATGTTTGTCTGCATGTTTGTGTGTGCGTCTGTATGTGTGTGAGTGTGCATGTCTGTGTATATGTGTGTGGGTATGCATGTCTGTGGGTTTGTGCATGTGTCTGTATGTGTGTGTGTGTATGCATGTCTGTTTGAATGTTTGTATGTGTGTATATATGGGTGTGTATGTCTGTAGTTTTGTGCCTGTGTTTGTATGTATGTTTGTATGCATGTCTGTGTGAGTCTGTGTGTGCATGGATGTGTTCATGGTTGTTTGTATGTGTGCATGTCTGTGTCTGTTTATGTGCATGTGGGTGTACATAGGTCTGTGCTAGGTGTAATGTTACTCAGCTTTCCCAGGCGCCAGATCGCCTATCCAGCCCAGGAATGTTGGGTGATGCCACACCCACCACAGCGGATACCCAGCTTTCCTGCTGATTGGAAAATGGGTTGCCCTGGGTGATACGGCTTCACACAGCTCTTCTGGATGCTGGATAACCTATCTATGTGTGCATAGCATATTTGTTTTTATGCAAGTTTCCCTTTTGGACTACGTCGGATTAATTGGACCAGCATTGGCTCTATTTCGTTAATAAAATCACGAGGGCTGGAGTTGGGGAGTGTTTAATTAAATAAAGTATTTCATTTTCTATTGTGTCAATTTTTTTTACCATTTTAGTCCTGGATTAGTAATAGAGGTGTCTGACATCTCTATTGTTGGGGCTTGGTGTCAGCTAGAGGTGTTGTTTGTCACCTCAAGGCTGATACCAAACCCCTCTCACTATCATCCCAGTACCCAACTCATCGGGGATACTGGGAAGAGCCTGGTTACTGTCAGAAATAGACCCTTCTAGGGTGGCTGTGGGCTGATATTTTAAGGAACTGAAATATCCAAATGATGGCTTGTTTTCTGCGGGGTGAGCTGTAGTCTTTTTTTCACCGGTTTGGGGTACATATGACTTCTCTGATTGCTTTACACTCCAATGTTTAGTAAGGCAGGGTGAACAAAAATAGCAATTTGGCACTGCTTTTCCTTTTTTTATGACAGAGGACAAAAAAATCTCTGTTTTATAGCACAGGTCACTATGGATTCAACGATGCCAAATGCGTGGAGGTTATTTGGTTTGTGTTTTATATATATATATATATATATATTTATATATATTTATTTAGTACTTATGATTTTGGTGATTTTTTTTTTCTCGTTAAACATTTTTTTTACCCCTTAATATATTTATATATTTTTTTTTTTTATATTTTGCTTTGTCTCCTAAGGCTATTTGAAGATGTGATACTTAGATTACTTGTAATGCTGTATGTTACTGCCCGCTTGTATTCTGCTGCCTTAGGCAGAGTATAGTAGGCTTGCATGCATGGCAGACTTAGGAGCCTTTGTCAGACCCCCAGGTGCTATTGCAATGCAGTGGCACCCCATGATAACGTCACAGGGTGCCTGTTGGCTGACAGTGGGAGCTCCGTTCCTTTCTCAAACCACCTGGATGCTGTGAGCACTATGGTTCACAGGGGGTTGAATGACTGGTGTCAACACATTGCAGTATTGTTGCATTTTGATCGTTGTTTTCACCACTTTTTTTCCTTTTTTTTTTCTTTTATTAAGGCTCAGTGCCTAGGGGCAGCATGAGCTGTAAATGTGACCATCCGTAGGGTAAATCTTACGTACTGACTCACGATGGGCTTTTATTAGGCAGCACAATATATGGTTAATACCGTGTGGTAGTAATTTGTTTGAGTAGGGGGTACTTGAGAAACACTGGTGTAAATTATAACATAAAAACATGATCACTTTATAAGCCCTTAGATAACACATTCAAAAGAAGTTTGACAAAAGGAGGGGCTTTCTCTGTCAGCCCAATGGTACCCTACCATGACATGATTTCAAGGGCCTATGAGTTACCATCAAAGTTAAAGGTCTAACAAAGGCCCCCAGTTCTCCCATTTAAGTCAAGGTATACGCTATGTATGAAACTATTATAATAAGGAGTTTGACATAAGCAGGAGGGCTCCTCCGTCAGCTCACTGGTGCCCCACCAAGACATAATCTCAGGTGCCTATATGTTAGCATCGCAGTCCAAGGTCTAACAAAGTCCCCCAAATCTGCCGTATAAGCCTAGGTATATGCTATGTAATGACCTACTATAATAAGCCATTTTGTAGGATATAGTAAACTGTGTTTGATTCTCACATACAACATACCCACTGTTTCTTACCCCCTTCCTTCTCTCTCTTGTCAGTCCATCTTATGTTTGTTACCCAAAGCATAACTTAATGCTCCAGGGCTCCAATGCTAAATGTGTACCAGAGCCCCCATCCTTATGTGGGCCATTAATAATGCTGGTGTATTCCAGTGTGGAAAAAAAGACTATGGGTCCCAACAGGTTCGGTCGTCTGGTTCTATCTCCTATCACTGCACCCTCTATAGCTATGTTCTTGTTTGTTACTGTAGTCAGGCACAAATGTCTTTCTTGCCAATTTATTATTTTATTCTAAGCCCGGTCAGCAAACGTTTGATGGTTCCTCCTTCTCCAATAACACTGTCAAATGATGAAGCTTTGGTAAAAATTTTAGTAATATTGATGTCAACATAATCCAATAACAATGCGTTATCTGGAGATGCCCTATTTTCCCTGGATGTCTGCTGGAGGGGAAAGCAAGGCTTGGCATGTGCATTTTAACTGTAACCTAAGAAAAACTAAGGGCATCTGACGGCTGCTTATCCTTATCTACTTATCTCCAAAAAATACAAATAAACCATTTTACATTCTACCTTGCCTTGCACCCATCTGAGGATGGGTGAAAGCTGTTAGGTGGTGGAGGCCTTTGGTCAATAGTTCCTTTTGCCCTCCCTATAATCTGGCTTCTAAAAGGAATGCTTGTCTACATTAATGTAGTAGAAGAGTGAAGAAATCAGACGATACTTTTTAGAGGCTAACTGAGTATATTTGATCTTAAGCTTTCGAGAGTACTAGCTCTCTTCTTCAGACTAGTACTCTGTAAAGCTTACCATCAAATATACTCAGTTAGCCTCTAAGGCCTTGTCCCCATGGCACGGGTTTGCAGCCGGTTTTAAAGACGGTTTTCGGTTTTGAAAACGGGCTGCAAAACTTTTACATGGACCACTATGGAAAACCCGCGCAGCGGTCCCCACTGCATGGATTTTCCGCCCGGCGGTTCGAAAAACACAAGACATGTTCATACTTCCGCGCGGTTTTCGGATGGAATATGAACATGCCTATGCGAAGGGGGAGGGCTTTTCTCCATTAATCGCGGAGAAAAGCTTCCTCCTGTAACCGTGGCCCGAAAACAGAGCAAGTAACTTTCGGATAAATCGACCGGTATTTGTCCTGTGCCGTGGGGACGTGCCCTAAAAGGTATCGCCTGATTTCTTCACTCTTCTATTACTTTCTATGGCTAACAGGGTACATAACATCTCACATGGATCTCAGCAGTTAGCACTGCAAACTGTTTTTCATGGTTTTAACCGACTGCAAAACTGGACCCAATCAGTGATAATATACGATAAGAGGTGCATGAAGATTTAGAGGACAAACAATATTTATCACCTATTCACTGGTGTCCATAGTTGAACATGGCAATCGGCTATCTCCATCAATCCCATAGACAATCAATAGAGTGGCAGTATGCATGTGTGACCTTGCCCCTAGTTAGGTAGGAGACTCAGGACCCCCATGCTTTTAAGTGGTGGAGGTCCCCAACTACTGGACCCTGAGCTTTTGTACGATTATCCCCTATCCTGTGAAGAGGTGATTGATGTTGTTTGTGGGCCAATCTTTTTAATGATAAGTTTTAAGATACTTATAGTTCATAAAAATGATATCACTCTATCATATGAAATCTAATAATTTTTTTGACATGATGATTGAATTTTTAATTAGTATTCTTGGCAAGAGCCAACCTCTCAGCTTCCAACAAGCAGATCTATTGCTGATAAATCACAAGCACAACTGTCATGAGCCAAATGTAAGGATCACGCTTGGTGCCTTGGGGAGCCAGTTGCTATGGGTGTGTATGTGTAATAAGGAGCCCGGCAGCCCTTGGTCCGGGCTACGGGCGCTCTCGTATTCCCTCACTTTCCCCTAGTGTGGGGACGAGTGGCGCCATGGCCCGCAGGCCGGGCCGCGGGCTCACTCGTGCCTCCGCGGTGTCCCACTCACCCAGCCACGCTCCTGCTTCCTTGCGGTCTTCTGCCGTCGGGCGCGCGCTTCCCCGTTCCTTAGGGCGCGCGCGCCGGCTCTCTTAAGTTTAAAGGGCCAGTGCACCGGTAATTGGTTGATTGCCGGGCACTGACCCTATATATTAGTAATGCCTCCAGCACGTCCCCGCTGGATCTTTAGTGCTAGTTTGTCTTCAGAGAAAGCGTCTATCTGAGTCTCGCCCTGATTTCCGTGTACCAAACCTTCTCGCTTACGTCCTACGACCACGAACCTTTGCCGCCTGCCCTGACCTTACCGCCTGTCCCCGACTACGAGCTTGTCTTACGATTCTGTACCACGCTATACTTCGGCTGCCTCCGCAAGCAAGTCACGTGAGAGGTAGCGACCTGGTAGCAATCCACTGCAGCAAGTCCATCCCGCTTTCCGACATGCTCTGGTGAAAACCGGACCTACTTAGACTCCACTCCCTGGCGTGGCTTACACCATTGCTTGCGGGGGTCCAGTGGATCCACTACCACACCCGTTACAGTATGAAGGAGATTGAAAGGTAAAAGACTTTGAAAATGAAAAATATGATGTGTAGTAATGAGTTATGTGGATTTAGATCAACTTTCTATAGCCTTTATAAATCAAAGCTATTTCTTATTTAGACTCTACATGAAACTTGCCAAACTGGTTGTGTCAAAAATATGAGGAAATATGAAAAATGTTTTGCAAAAGAAAAAAAAAGTCTCTGAATGTCCCCCGGCTTTATTTTAAGGGGGGTGGCGGGCCCCTGGAACAAAAAGACCGGGAAAACCCAAAAATTTCCCTGGTTAAAACCCCCCAACCCCCTGTGACAGCTACTTAAACAAAAGAGGTTGCAGTTTCATGCCATGGCCCTCCCCCCCTGAGGTCCCGTGGGGAGTCATGGACAAAGGGGGCAACTAATTTGGTATATAAAAGAGAGGCCATAAAGGGATTTTTCAACCCCAAAGACCCCATCTTAAAGACTAGCTAATTTCACCAAATGGCCATCGGGGAGGATGAGTGGCTCCTTGGTACTTTCACCATATTCTCTTTCTATAAAATGGCACTTAAAAAAAGGTCAGTGCTGGAACCCCCATAAATAAATTTTTTGTTGCGTGGTTAAAAATGCATCAGTACCCCACACTGGAGTGACAACTTTACTTTCGTACCCTTCGTATTTTAGGTAAGATAGATCTTGGTGGTATATTTTATTCTTGGGTTTAAAGTTTAATGAAGCCTTAAGTCCCAGGGGGAAAATCTTAATAGGCCCCTACCATGTACGACCAAAAACCCTTTTTCTTTTTATGTTTTAAGAATTTTCCCTTTTATCTCCTTTAGACACTTTAAAACCCGGGCTGCAGCTAAATTTCTTTGCACCCACTCATGGTGGCCTCAAGGTGAATCTGTGGTTTATAATGTCCTATATGATGAGAGCATTTAAAAAGGAAGGGAAAACTGACTCAGTGGGTAGTAGATTTTTTTTGATTTGAAACAGGAGTAAACCCCAAAAACTCCCAGAAGAGGGCATTTGGGGTCCTTTTTTAAACCCCCCCCACTCACAGTGATTTACAGCTTTCCCCTTTTTCCCAAAGTTTTAGAAAAACCGTCAAACCCGCCTTTCTTACCCTTTGACACCAACAAATAAGTCCCAAGATATCCAAACAAAAATTTTTAAAAACATTCAACTTTTCTATTTAAAAAAAAGCCCGAAAATTTCATCAAAACAAACTTTTTCATAGGGTTTCGAAAGCAAAAGCCAAAATTTTCAAACGAGTAATTTTCAATTTATGGACAGACCCCCCAAACCCCCCAAAGGGGACTTAGTATCAAGAAAATAAAACATGCTTTCAGACACTTGTATAGACATCATGTACCTGCAAGAAGGCCGCAAAGAGAAGGTAGGATTAGAGAATATCACAAAGTGCAAGTAGGTTTCCATTTTGCTTGAGCAGACGTCATCTGCATTGGCTTTGGCAGGGTTTTAGTAGTTTTAGTAGTTTTTAGACCCCCTCCAAGGGCCCTTTCCTAACTTCAGAAACCTCCCCTTTTTTTCCCTTTTCCCCTGATTTCAACAACTTTCCTTACTCTTCTTGTCCTTCTGGTACCTAAAAATAACCCCCAGACAAGGGAAAAAAATGAATTTCCAAAATTTTCCTTACTTCCCTAAAAAAAGGAAAGAAACCTGCAACTATCAAGCATGGGGGGAGTTTTTAAATTAAGCAAACTTTAAAAGGCAAAAGAACACAGGGAAAAGTCTATTGGGTCCATAAGCAATTTAAAAAAAAAGGAAAATTTTAAAGGGAAAAACCTAAATTTTTTTAAAATGTTAATTTTAAAGAAAAGCTGAGGAGGGGACACTAGGGCTCTTTCAGCTTTAACATAAATATTTGTCCTTTTAAACGTTTTTGGGGGACCAAAGTAAGAAAAAATGTCCCCAAGTGTAGGACTTTTTTTTGGTTTGCCCAAAGAAATCAATTTGACTCCCCTTTCATTTTTTCAAGCACAAAATGGGAAAAAAAAGAAACTTTTGTTTTATTCAAAGAGCAACAAAGAAAGTCTTTTTCCTACACAGTTTTCAAAACAAGGCGCCCATAATGTTACAAGATCAAATACTTATGTCAAAGATATGTAAGGTGGCCTAGCATCACTTCCACAAGCTTTTCATTAATACACACACACATATATATGAATTTTTTTTTGTTTAAAAATAAAAATACATATGTTATAATAAATATAAATAATATATATAAAATTTTTATAATATATATTAAAATATATAATAAAAAAATATATATTATTTATATATATAAATAAATTATTGTATTGTGGGAGAGCGACCACTGGTAGTCCCCATGTTTCGCACAAAAGGGGGGTTCAAGGGCCGGAAAACCTGCTCAGAAAGCGCCACCGAGGGCCCCGGTCTCGGTGGGGAAAAGGGCCCTCAAAATTCCGTCAGTGATATAAAATTACTGACAATTTTCAGTAGTGCTAAAAGCTGCAAGGCGGGTAAGTATGGGGGGGGGCTTTTCCGAGACAGGGGATTATTTTCGGGGGGTGGCTGCCCTGGGATTTCCCGTCGGGGGTTTTTTTAAATTTTCCGGAACCTATTAAAGGCCCCTCCCACAGGAAAAAGGTGGGGGTTTTCGGGTACCCTGCAGCGTGGGGCAGTAGGGGACCGCAAGAGGCTCTGGCCCCCCCAGGAAAAGGGCTATAGGGAAGGGCCCGATATAAAAGTAAGCACTGTAAATTTTTTTGGGGCTTTTTCGTAGGCATAACCTCTGGACAAGAGGGTCCCCTGCAAGTGATTTAGGGCCAGACGTCCGAGGATTTTAAATTTTTTGTGTTTTTTTTTTCCCGTAACTGTTTTGCCTCAAAAGCCCGGCCCGAACCAAATCCCAATTTTTTCCCCTGTTGGGAAAAAAAATCTTTGACCAATACCGTTCTACTAAAGGGAAGGCGATCCAAAAGCCAAAGGCCCCGGGAAAAACCCCCCAAACGGGCCAAGAAGGCCCCTCCAAGCATGAGCGAGGGCCGGGGGCCCCAATAATATATATACAGTGCATGAAAGAAAACTTGTAAAAATGCCCTATTGGGGTAAATAAATATTAAAAATTTTTTTCTGCAAAATTTTCCAATTAAGTTTCTAAGGGTTTTCCATCTAATAAGAAAATTACCAAACTGGATCCAAAGCACTGGGCCCGAAATTTATTATCCGTTTTTGGGGGTTTTATTTTTCCCATGAAGTTTGTTTATGAGGGTTTATGTTGTGCCCGGGGTTCGGGGTTTTAAACCCCTGCAGTTAAAAGAAGGATAATTAAGGGGTTTGTTTCCCTAGAACCACCAGAAGGGGGCAAAAGGAAACCAAAGTTTTTTTTGACAGTCATCCTTTCCCTTCTCCTTTAAGCAGTTTGCGATAATCCCGATCCTGCCCCAGCCTGTCCCCCGATATCCACAGATCTCCCCCTTCCCGCAGTCCCGGCACTCAAATTTTTGCTCGATCATTTCCCAAATGGGTCTTCCAAAGGCAGAAATTTGCATCTGCATTTTTTGAGATCTTCAGGGAGTATCGGCCCCCCCGTCTCCCGGGCCCAAAAGGTCCCTTTCCCGAGACTTTTTTTTGTAAAGAGAAAAAACCAACTACTAAAGGGGCTGATTAAAGGGTTTTTTTACTTTTCTTTAGGGTAAAACCCATGGTTCAAAAAAAGGGTAAAATCCCATAGTTAGAACCTTTTTTTTATTTAAAACAAGAAGTTAAACCCCACCCCTGGCGAGCTGGGACGGGAACCAAACCCCAAAACTTTCGTGTCTTCCTTAAATTTTTAAAATTTTTTCCCCCTCCCTTTGTGGCCCTAACTTTTAAATTTCTCCCCGGTGGATTTGTCCTTTTTTTTAAAAAACCCTTTACCCTTTCCCTTTTTTAAAAGGAAAAAAAATTTATATATTGATTGATATATTGCACGAAGTCCACCATCTCCAAAATATCTCCCCTAGCTTGCCCTTTGATCATGACACTGAATGGATCATTGTATAACATCCATGATATGTATATTTTAAAATTGTCATAAGCCAAGCATATTACTGCTACTGTAGGAAACTTTGAATGCCATATTGTAATATTGGCAATCTTAGATACTGCTGATGGTTGACCTGTGATGTTCCAATTTTTCAGTGGCGTGTAAGGGGTTTTCTCACCATGCAGTTTCAGTGAGAGAGCAGGGAGAGGTGATTGGTAACCAGTAATCTTGTGTGCACAGAAAAAGAGATAAAATCTTCCTTAGCAAAATCAACAAAGCAATGTATTTGGTAATAGTTTTCATTTAGGTTTCCCTACATGTATAAAGCTAATAATTGTTGTGACCAAACTCCTTTAATTGACATGAAACAGAAACATATTGGTGGTAGAAAGGTGGGGAAGATCCTTCAAAAGCTCAAACAAAGCAACACAAATAATAGGAAACCAGCCTTTACTTTGCACAAAGACTCACAGTCAATGTTGACATTCCCTAAATAGCACATGTTTCATCCAATCTAGCAATATAATAGGCCCTACATTCATAGATTCTAAAAAGGAGTCTTACCATTCTTTCAAATTGGGCTTCGGCATCCCTACGGTTCTTCTCAGCCATAGCTTCATACTGAGCTCGCATATCGTTCAGTATCTTGGTCAGATCGTTGCCAGGTGCAGCATCCATTTCAACATTGACATCGCCCACATGGGGAGTTTGTTGTCCCTTAATCTCCTATAGAAAAAATTTGTTTTGTAATCTTCCATTCTTAATGGTTCCCATACAATAAAATGTCTATGTGATATCATCCCAACTTACTTCTTCATGGTTCTTCTTGAGAAAAACAATCTCTTCAGTGAGGCTTTCAACCTGGGATTCCATGTCAGACTTGGACATGGTCATCTCATCCAGGACTCTGCGAAGGCCATTGGTATCGGCCTCTACGGTCTTACGGAGAGACAGCTCATTCTCATACCTGACAAAGTAAACAGATACTGGCTTAAATACATAGTTTATTATGGGACAGGAGGTGGTTAATTTGGTGCTTGTAGGTTGCTTTCTTGATTATGGACCTCACCACTAGCTACAACAAGCCCAAATTCAGGAGTGAACACAGACAGTTCAGGGCGTCCATAAAAACAATTTAGGGGCCTTTTGAATGCGAAAATTTTAACTAACCATAAAAGTTTTAACAAACACAACTATAGCCATTAAATTATTGCTTGGTAATTTAAAATTTTAAAAAACATTTTTTTAAGGTGAACCCGGTCCCCATTTAAACCTACGCACCCTTTACAGCGTACGGGATTCTAATGACCACCCCTACTAAAATTGTTGTTATTTGTAGAACGGCAGTTTGATTTTAATTAGTAACTTCTGTGTGTGTCCAAATGGCTCACCCTTTAAAAAATTCTTCCCCACATGGGTACAGCCCCAGGGGGAAAAATTTTTAATGTACTTTAAATTATTATCTATTTCTCTTTTTGACAGAACAGATTTTTTTTAGTTGAGGGGGTGAAGGATCTCATCATCAAGATAATATATGGCTCCAAGCCTAACACTTGATTAATCATTGCATCGCTACGGGTCTTTGATCGCACATGATTTTGGAACACGATTAAAATTAAACTACCCCTTTTTTAATACTTTGGTTAAACCTTTTAATGCAAATCAACTTAAAGGGTTTTAACCCAAAAGGGGTTCTACCCCTTTGAGAATCACTGCTGTTTTGCTATGACCCAATCGTCATGAAATGAAAGGGCAGCGTTGGGCTGTCCTCTCAATACTTCAAGGAAACCCCAAAAATACCAGCAGTGTGCTCGGTTACATTCAGGAGCTCTCATAAAAGTGAATGGAGAAGACATCTGCAAGTGCCGCCCTCCTCTCCGGTCGGCATGGAGCGACCTTGCAGTGGTTTTACCTTTGGAAAAACCCCCTTTTTGGGGTGGCTGAATTAAATCAACCAAATTTTCTCACATGCAGACTCTTTCTAGTTCCCAAAAGGCAGTAAAATTTTTGGGGGTATTTCCCCCAATTACGTCGTTTAACGGGACGGGGGGGGGGCCAACCCCCGGGGCCCCCAAAAATTCATTATTCTTTGGCGCTTTTCCCGCTAGTAATTGGACATGTCACTTCCTTCCCGTTTGCAAAATTTTTAAAAAGGGGAAAGGGGGCGTAATCCAATTTTTTCTATTTAGACTGGGATTTCCGTAATGACTGGCCCTACTCGCCCGTATTTAGCGAGACGCGTGAAAAAATGGCGAGAATAGTCCCTTCAAGGGTATTGAACCCTTGGTTTAGCGTCTGACCCCAACTCTTTAGCATCAGGACTTTGTTCTCGGGTTTCCCTTTACCCCCCAAAAGGGGTCACCTCTGCTAGGGAGATCTGTGGACACAAATGAGTTTATACATTTTAAAAAGGTCTTGAGCTTTTGTAAAATTATTTTGGGATTTTTATATTATGACATGTATGACGATTATGGGAGAAGAGAATCATGGTCAAAAATATTTTATCTTTAATCCGGGAGCCCGCCTGGGATTTTCAATTTCAAGACATGCTTCTTCTCATTGTGCCTAATAACTGCAAAAAAAAAAGTCATTTAAGAAGACAATGTAAAGCGCCCGTAATGGTTTTTTATTGTTCCATGTTCCCATTCAATGGCTTCCCATTGTGATCAATTAAAAATTTTTACTTTTTTATCCTTTTTTCACTCAGGCTTTTTATCCATTTTTCACATCTTGAACACTACCCCCTTTTTTCCCTATTTGGTTTACTGCACCATATTCTTCTGCACTTTACACATAATAGTATCCATTCAACCCTTCCTTTTCCCCACTTGGAAATAATCTGTGCCCAACACCACAAGGGGACCCATGGAGCAATTTCCCAGAAATCATTCAGTTTTAGCAAAAATGGACAGGGAGGAAACAAGAGCACATGGAATGAATAAACTAATGTTCACCTTGTCCTAAGCAACCAAAGAACCTAGTGGTGGAAGGCAACAGTGGCCAACACAGCTAACCTAACCCCAACATGACCCTTATACATTATTACGGTTTTTCACTAAGATGCCCTTTATTCACCTACCCAACACGACCACAAAAACCCTGGTAAAAAAATTATATCAAATGTTGTTTTGATCACTAAAATCTACACATTTGCTTACTGGCATGCTGTATTTTGAAGGGTCAATTATTTATGTTTAATATATGTTAATAATGTTTATATATGTTTAATATATACTATTGGGACTAAATGAAAGCAATATTTCTTTTCTGCAATTACTCACTTATTTTTAATCTTCAATTGTGCAAGTTTTTGGGAGTATCTTTTGCCCCTTCCCCAATTGCACCAGGCCCTGCTTTCTTCCTTTTTCCTTTTCTTACGTTCAAGTTCAGCATTGGCCCCCTCCAGGGCATGGCTTTACCAGGAAAATGGGCCAAGGGGGTCATTAAGTTGCATTGTTTGTTTCTCATTTCCGAGAGTGCGTCACCTCCTCCAAACCCACCACCATAGCTTCCTCCAAAGGGCTGCTCCCCACCAAAGCCCCTCCAAAACCACTGCCCACCACCAGGGCCCTCCTCCAAAACCAGTGTCCACCCCCCCAAGGCCCCTCCAAAAACCCCGCTCTCCACCCCCAAAACCCCCCTCCAAACAGCACCCCCACTCGCACCTGCACTGTAGCTATAACTGCTATCCTTGGTTTAAACCACCCACCTCCCCCAAAGTCCACGCACCACCACCTAACCACCGCACCCCACCAAACCCGGGCACCTCCTCCAAACCCCTGCTCCACCCCCATAACCACAATTGCTCTCCACCGCCCAAAGTACCTCACCACCCTGGGAGCTAGAGGATGAAGTCATAGTCTGTAATTCAGAATAGGGCATGTTGTTCAAGCAATAGGACGCTCTTTCCAATAAAAAAAGCACTCCCTGGGAAGAGTGATGGAAATAGCTCCTATTTTTTTAAAAAATATACATCATTTTTAAAGGGTTGTCATGCTTTAATATTAAATGTTTTTTTTCTCTGAAAAGGGATTTTTCTTCCAAATTATTGCCCCCCCGTTTTATCTTTGATCAATTATGTTTATTAATCAACTTGCATCACTCTAGCCGCTGGTCTTCTCACCTTGGGATGTTTATGATGTACTTATGGTTTTAGGGTGGAGTGCATGAAATTATGCATCAGAAAACCTATAAGGAATTAGATTTCCATAACAATCAGGCATAAAGCGATGGAGCTTCAATAAAGGAATACATATAGATTTAGAAACTGATATAGTGGAAGGATTGATTCCCAAAACATTTCTTGCTTGTGCATAGTTTGCTCTCATAGAAATGAACAAGTGGAGTGAAATTAAATTTCATTTAAAGGGGTTGTCTCACTACAAAGATTGCCTTTTTTGTTAAAAATTTTTGGAAAAACAAGTCACTTTGCTATGTGTCCATTAACAGAGTCCTCCTATTCTGAGTATCCCTCTTGTATGGGCTTCATCACTCCCAATCCAAGTACAGAATTTTGATCTTCCTGATAGGCGGCAAGCACTGGTTGATTCTACAGACCGTTCAGTCTCTCATGATAGGGTACCAGCACGGGTTTCTATAGCTACAGACCTGGGGTTCAAAAGCTGCATCGTAGAAGCCTAGTTAACACGACGACTGAATTCTCATATGAAAAACAGGACAAATCAATGTAGTGAGACAACCCCTTTAAGAGATATTCCCAGAATACCCTGTTCTGGCCTTTTGGTTCACAAGTATATGGTAGTACTGTCTGAATGTTCGTACTTGGTCCTGAAGATCTGCCACCCTTCCTTGTTATCAAGGCAAGTGTCTCAGCTACTGGAAGCCTATGAAGAGATAACTGGTAAGGGAGTTTACCTCTTTATGAGTTCAAGTTTACACAGTTTTGATCACATGGTAATGTTGTTTGGCCATACCTTTCCAATACAGAGGTATCTGCAGGAGACATGTAATACTGGACAGGGACTATTTAAATATAATAGACTGTCATTGCAATTTATGGACAGGCCAAGCTGGACAGATGAACAACCCGTGTGACATCCTTATACCCTAATATATGCCAGAACACGGCAAATGGAAATCGGTCACCTGCAGAAGGCAACCCCTTTTAAAAAAAAAAAGGGGGGGGGCCTATTGTTTCAGATGTGGAGGTGTAGTATTCCTTTTTATTAATGGCATCATTGAATGATCTGTGCACTGAGACGGCAAGTTTTTCTGCGCATGAGAATAGTGTTGAATGCACCTGATTTATGAAACCTGTTCTAATGCGGGTCAATTAAATCAGGCGACATTCTAACGCAAAAGCGTAAAGCGATCACTTCTGGCTCAGGTAAACCACTTTTAGGCTATGTTCACATGGCTTATCCACGGCGTAATTGCGGGGATGTATTTTGCACGTAATTACGCCATGTGCCATGCAGCACAGGGCGGCGGGGGGGGGGGGGCGAGGGGCGCAGCTTCCCGGCCTCCATAGAATTCATTAGTCCGTTCGGGCAACGCATCCCGCGTGAATAATTGAATGTGACTTTCTACCGCTCGACGTTCTTTCGCGGTCGTTCTGGTTATTACTCGCCATTAAGTGGGGAGAGGCAGAATGGAATCCATAGTTCTCTATGAGAACTTGGATTACCCGTAATGGAATGGGAACGGATTTCAGCCGTATTGGAGAGCAGTTACGCCACGAATTACCGGACTGTAGATCCATCCACAAAATAAGCTGTGTTGAAATTGTATTATTGTGCTATACGTGCGTTCTGGTTTTTTCCGACTGAAGCTATAAATGTGTAGCTTTGTACGGTTGTAGTCGTGATCTTGAGTAGCATCCGTTTACAAATATAGCGAACGGGATGATCGCTAGTCTTTGGCTGAAAAGACGTCAGACTTCTGGCGCAGCCCCATTCATATATGTCGCCCTAAGTATATTAAATGCCTAAGTGTACTGCCTTAAAAGAAATTTGTGATCAGAATGACCAATTGTTTAATTCATGTTTTTATGTTAATCATATTTTATAAGAATTTTTTATTTCCCATTTCACATTAATATTTTTTTTTTAAATGCTGAGAAATCTGCCATATTTTCACTTTGGTCACTCAGGCCTAATATCATTGTCTGACATTCCTGCTCTGTATGAGAAACTTTTCAGCAGTCTTCATCTATCTGCACAAGGCAGGATATCACTGGAAAAGGTGACAACAATGTGTATTAGATACACTGGATACCAAACTGTACAATTGGAGATAGTCAGATACTGCGCCCTTTCTTTGCACCAGTTGACCTTTCACCAGGTCAAGGTGCATGCCTAGAAAATAACTCCTACTTTGGCCGTGATCACACGGACTTATTTCCCGAGGATTTGTGAGCGGATTGCGATAACAAATCCGGCGTGAATTAAGGGGCGGGACGTTACGCAGCCGTAATTTAATCTTCTTGTCACATTTCTACCCAGCGGCGGATTCGCCGAGCGGGGAGGAGCGACGAATACACTGTTCTATCGAGAGAGTTGGATTAACGTAATTTTTTTTTTTTTTTTTTTTTTTTTTTTTTACTTCGACGGATTGGCGCCGTACTGCAGCCGCATATCCGGCGAGGTGTACCGGCGCCATATCCGCGGAGAAATTAAGAGTATGTGAACGAGTCATTAGACGTTAAGGGGTTTGACTCGCTGTTCTCAGGCTACTTTGGCATGAAGCTGCTGTAAAGCATCCTATAAATACTGTTTTTAAAAGCAGCTCAGCCAAGATGGCTTGTCCACTATAATCATATATAGAAAACAGAATAAAAAAAATCTACAATCAGAAAATAGAAATGGCTAAGAAGAAAAGAATATGGATCACGGTCTTGTTTTAATTAGTAAAAAGAAGAAATTGGCGACAGATTCCCTTTAAGTTGGTTCTCAAGTCTTAAGAAGAAAGGTTGTCTTGATGGTTGTCACTTATTTCTGCATGACTGTGCACCAGGAACATAAAGGGCTAATACAAAAATTGCCTTTAGCAAGTTTCAAAACATTTCATATTTCACAACCGATTATTATCGGTTGTCTTGTAGTTGGTTTATGACATATTTTACTGCCACAACTTTTTTTCTTTTGAGGATTAAAGTTCTTCAGAATGAATGCAGTCCTCATTTTGTAACCTTCAATGACCTCAAAGGTGGAACAGAACTCCTCCTTAATAATAATGAATAACTTGGAGTACACGTAGGAACTAGACCTGCAATCTCCTAAACAGAACAGAGACCTACAACTATTCTGAGGTGGTTAAACTAAACACTGAAGTTTCTCAGAACCTAAGGCTTGGTGTAGGGAAATTAGGAGGTGCCTAGTCTTAGAAGGAGGCAAGGCGTAGCAGAAATATGTAGAACTAGTGCAAGAATATCTGAAATATGAACCATATCCATAGCTAGTCTTACAGTGAAACATTTGGTCCGCTATTTACACTATGTATGTAAATGCCCTGTACAAGACACAGTGGCAGCCAACACTTGAAACTCCTGCACCACCAGTCCCCACTTGTTATGCTCTATATGAACATACCTTATCCTAGTAGATAATCCTGTTTCAAAATGGACTCAGTTAATCATAACATCCAACTGCCTTATGGCTTGTGTAGTTGGTTAAACTCATTTGATTAAAGGGGTTGTCCCATCACAAGCATTGATAGCATATTGATAAGATATGCCATGAATGTGTGATCCACACCTATCACGTGAACGAACTCTGAAACCTCTCCATTTTGAATTGCAAAGTGATTTGTTTTTGCCAGATCTTTAACCTAAAAAGCAATCTTTATAGTGAGACAACCCCTTTAAGAGTAGGAGTTGATTATGATGGCCTTTTCATCCAACATAAACCTCATTTATGGTAATTGAGGAGTAGAGTGAATGTTTCAGGTAATTTATGGTGAACACATTTAGGGTCTTTAAAGAAGGTTACAAAATAACACTAATGCGGCCCAATTTTCACCTTTTGAAGTTCCGATTTGTTTTAAATATTGAGACTTTGCTAAGGGAAAGCAATCAATGCCCAAAAACAAGGCCATGGTCTACTAGGTTGGAACTTGTGTCAGACAAACATCTGCCAGTGACGGTGGCAAGAATAGAACTGGACGACAAACAGCTGGTGAAAATAAGGCTCCGGTCTTAAAGTGGTTTTCCAAGAATTAACAATTGTTAAATTAATAAAAGAGCTATTTACAGTAAGAGTCAATTATGATGGCTTTATGACCTGTCGGGTCGTTAAAAAGGGCCCCGGAATAAACCCAAGGGGTTTTTTTTTTCCTTTTTTTTTTTTTTTACCCCCAACTTTTTTTCCGGTTTTTCTTCCCAAAAAAAAATTTTTTTTTTAAAAAAAAGTTTTTTTAAAATTTTTCCCAAAAAGGGCCCCCGGCCCCCCAAATTTTTTTTTTTTTTTAAAAAGAAAAAAGAAAAAAAAATTTTTAGACAAAAAAAGGGTTGTTTTTTTTTTCGGGGTTTTTTTTTTTTTTATTTTTTTTTTATTTTAAAAAAGGAAAATTTTTTCTTTTTTTTTTTTTCTTTAAAAAATTTAGCCGAAAAGGGACCCAAAAAAAAAATTTTTAAAAAGAAAAGGAGTTTTTTGAAAAAGGGGGTTTTGGTGGGACGGGGGGATTTCGCAGTGGGACAGTCCTTTGGGGGGGGTTGAGCAAAAGTTCTTTATTTGGTTTAAAGTTTGTTCGGGCAGATTTAAGTTTCTGGTTGTATCAGCCCAATGTTCTTAGGAAAATGTAGTCCCAAACTCAGTTTTCTTGTTGACAGGATGTGTATGTGGAATCGCTGTTATTTGACTGGGCCCCCAAACTGCAAAAGTCATCGTCCTCAAAGGGTTTTTGGGATATCTGTATGCCTTTTAAAGGGGGGAAAAACTTGGGATTTTCTTATAAACAAACTTTAGTTATTTATGCACAATGTTTAAAATATTAGCATTTTAAAACCCCCAAAATTCCCCCCCAAAAAGCCCAAGGGGTTTCCCCATACTCAAAAAACTAATTTTACATTGATTAAACCCGTTTGGGGTGTCACACCGTGGGGGATGGGGGGGGGGATTTTTTGAAAGGGTTGCGGGGAGCCATTTTATCAAGCCCTCTCCCTGTCCTTCCCCTTAAATAAACCCACCCTTTTTGATGTGAGGTCTTCCCCCTTCTGGGCCCTAGAATTTAAATTTATTCATTCCTTTCTTGGCATTTTCCCCCTTTCTTTTTTGGGGGATTTTCTTTAAAATTTTTCATGCATCAGGGTTCCTGTTCTTGCATTAGAAAATCCCCCGGTTCCTCCAGAAGCATTTTTGCTAGTAGATTTTTATAGAGGGGGGCACAACAGCAAAAAAACAAACAGCAAAAAAACCAGAATAACCAGCAGAAATTTTGCCCAAACTGTGTAAACCCTTTCCTTTCCCCCTCCAGGCCCAAACCGCCCAACCCAAATTTTGGCCCCGGGGTATCCCCTTCCGAAATTTCCCTTTGTTTTTCCCATAAAAATTTCCCGTCTTACCCCGGGGCCCAAAGGTTTAAACTTTTCCCCCATTCACCCTGTGATGTCTGGGATGTAAGTAAAAATTTTTCTCCCACCTTTCCACAAACTCCAACTTTCGGTTAAAAACCTATCTATTTCCCAAACGGTTTGTAGGGTTTTTTTTTTTTTTTTTTTTATTTTATTGGGGCCCAACTCCTTTAGAACCTTTTGGAAAACCCTCTCTGCTGTTAAAATTTCAAAACCCCTTTTTTGGTTATTAAAAAATATAATTAACCCAATCTACCCTTTTTGTTAATTTCGACCCGTGGAAAGAGAGGCAAACCTGTTCTTTCTGGTCCGGGGTTTAAAAAAAGGGCGGGACCCCCCTAGGGACCCCTATGGCATTTGATGTTTAAAAATTGGGTCCCCATTAGTAGAGCCCTTTTACCCGCTTTCTCTTCCCTTTTAGAGGCTTTACTGTGAGGGGCAGGACCCAAAGGGATGCTTTAAAAAGGGATTGAAAGCTTCCAAGGGCACCCCTGACCCTTTTCCCCTGTGCTGGAGGGGCTTCTAAAATTTTCCCCTCAACCCCACAACCAGAAGACATCTAAAAAAAGTACCCGTGTGGGTTTAAAAAGTTCACCCGAGGTCCCGATTTTCCTGGGCAAAAACCTTTGAGAAGATTCCAAAAAGAAGGGGGGTCTTTGGACTGGTATCATTTGGGGGAAAACAGTGTAAATTTTCCCGGGGAAAAACCATCACTTCCTGGAGGGCGTTTTCCCGGGGTTTTTAAACTTTTAAAAGGGGTTTTAATTCTTCACATCTGTTCATTTTGTTTCTGTAGTAGTTTTAAACCCCCAGTCTGCATTAGTTTAATTTTTACTATGTGGTATGGGTGGGTCTCCATGTGGGGTTGGGGTCCCGCACAAGCCGACACCAACAGCAGATTGTGGGCCCTAAAAAGTGTATTTGGGCCCCTTTAACCCAGTTTTTTTCGGGGGATGGGCTGTGTCTCGATGGGGGAAACATCTTCCCATCGTATATTAGGGATTGGGATACATCTGCTTCAGTTGTTGAAAATCTACCTTCCCCTTTTGGGGGGGCAGTGGGGTCGCTGTGGGGTTTGGTTTTTTCCTACAGCATCTTTGAGTTCTATGAGGCCTGTGGTGGATTTTTAGATTGGTATTTTCCCCCCGACGTATTCCCCCCCAGATCTATCCCAAATGGGGTTTTCAAAGTTTAAAAAAGGGGGGTTAAAATTTCCCCTGGGAGCGAACCCCCTACCCCCGCGTTGGATTGGGCCCCTAGTTAGCGTCCTCCCGGGCTAACAAAGGAAAATAAATCTTTTTTTTTTATCCTTACGGGGCCCTTTCCCTCCCTTTTGGTTTATATCCCCAATTTCCCCCTGTTTTCCAAACCCCCAAATTTGGAAACCCGTATCTACAATTTTTTTTTCCCGGGGTGGGGTCACACAAAAAAATAGAATTGCCCCTCGTTGTAAGGTTCTCTATGTTTTCGGGAAACCCCCCTTTTAAAAACTGGGGTTTTGGGACAAAAATATCACAGAAGTCGAATTTAAGAAAAATCTGAAATGTTTGGCTTTGGGTCCACCCCAAAATTTTGGTGGCCCCCCTTTACTCCCTCCCGGAAACCCACACAAACGCAAGGGTATACCAAAAAGCTTTATTAGTGGTTGGGGGTTTCCCTTTTTCAGTGGAAAGGGGGTGGATCCCGGTGGATTTTCCTTCCAAACTTTTAACCCCCGTGGGGTGTGGCCGGGTCACAGTGAATGGACCGGGCCCAAAAGGGTTCAAGGCAATTCCTTTTTAAAAAATGTTCTTTAATAACTCGGTCCCCCGGCTTGTTTTTTCACTAAGTAAAATGGGTTTGGAAAAGGGAAACAGAAACTGTTGCATGAAAAATTTGTCAATTTTTTTAGACAATTTAATCACAAATTTAACCGTTTTTTTCAGTTTCTCTCGCTCAATCCTGTTCTCGTTTTTTAAAAAAAAATGGTGGAGGTTTACCAAAAAGAAATTTTAAAGGGGGGTTTAGGGGCCTTGGGTTTTTTCCCCCTGGAGTGGGTTTTTGGGTTTTGGGGAGAGGGTAATTGGGAGGATTTTTGGGCCCGGAATGGTAATGGGGGTTTAATGGTTTCATTTGCAAAAGGGTTTTTTCTTTAGGGGTACTTCTTTTTTTCTACCCTTTTTTGAACTTTGGGTTGGTGGTAGGGGGTGTGGAGGCCAAAATCTACCCCCAACAGTTTCCCTAACTCTGGAAAACGGGGGAAAGACGGAAAGCTGGAACCCCCGGTCTGAAATCGGGTACAATGGGGTTTTCCCAAAACGACAAGTTTTTTTAGAATCAACTTTTTTTGTGTTATTTGGGGTATGTTGGTCCAAGGGTATTTCTTCTGGCCCTCCTGAAAAACATGTCCCCAGGCCCCTAAAACATTTTTGGTTATTTTCCCTCTTTTGGGATCTGGATGTGGTCCACTTGGATTTTCCCTTTTGGGAAAAAATATTTTGGGTTCGCCCAAGTGCTGGGATGGGAAGTGAGCGGGAGGGAGGGGTTGCGGGGCACAGACCGAACAGGGTTTTATTGTAGGCTGCAATCTGGAGCTGATCCCGGGCATGTAAAGCCCTTCCCGCCATAGGGCCCGTGTTGGGTTTTTTCCTCTGTGAGTGGGCCCCCTGGGCCCCTGCCACAATAGCGGGGGAATGGCCCAGGGGGGCAAAAAAGTCCCTTGTACTTCCTTAATTTTCCCTTTCATTTTCATTGTTGTTTTTCCCTTTAGGGGTAGGTGTTGTTCTTCAACCAAAACCCGGTTTTCGTGGGGTTTCCATTCCCGGTTTTCCCGTCTTCGCCGGGTTTTGGTCCGTTTCCCGTTCCCTTTATAAACCCCTTTTTTTTTGGCCCCTGGTAATGCCCTTAAAAGGAAAACAGTTCCCGATCCAGCCACTTGGTTTACCGGCCCCTAGGGCCGTGTCTTTGGTGCTTGGTTGCAGTTGGTTCCTCTGGCTTCCCTGCTTTTTTACTTTACCATGAGCCTTGACCCTTTTAGGAAATTTTACCTTTTTTTTGGCCCGTTCAAGGGCTGAAGCAGGGACTTGTTTTTCAAATGCAGCTTCACAGGGGTTCCCGCGGGTGTGATGAATTTTCCCCTTTTTTTTACGATTTGGTTTCAAAATCGTGGGCAAGCCCTAGGCATTTGGAAATCAGTCCCTTATATTTTGGGGGGTCTTTCCTTTAGCCATTTTGGGAGCCTCTTCCAGGCTTGTGTTATGCAATTTTAGCTGAAAAGTGGGGGGCAGTGCTTTGCCTTAAAGGGTTTTCCCCTTTTTGTGGTTATTGCAAATTTCCTGTTTTGAAAGTCCCCCTCTTCAGTTTTATATTTGAAACCAAAATTTTCCATAGGTGAGTTTGTTGGGGAAATTTTTTTCCCGTCACCACTGTAGTTTGGGGTTTTGATTTCTTCTGCCGTTGTTCCCAAGGGAATTATGGTCTATGATCTTTTCCCTTTCCCCTTTTCATCATCCTCATCCCTTTTTCCCCCCTGTGTTTTGGAAGAAGAGTGGTGGATTAGAATTGTGCCCCCAGCTTGAAAAACACATTGGAGGGCAGCAGTTAAAGGGGGCACTGTAAGGTGATGGCGCTGTTTGGGGTATTTTTCTCCCGGGAAGGGCTTCTGTGGACAGCAGCAAGGTCATGGGGGCCTGAAAATTTCATCATGGGCCCAGGACGATGTTGCGGTTTATCCGTAAAATCTGTTTTGGATGTTTTTGCCTTCAAGGGAGTTGGGCGCTATAAAGAGCACTGGATCCTGACGTTTCTGGAATTTGTTTTCCCAAGGGGGGTTTTTTCCCAAGGGTTTTTCTTGAGTGAGGACTCCAGAGACGTGTCCATCTGACTCCGAAACAAATAGGTTGAAAGGTTGGTTGTAGTTGGAAAAGGCCCGAGTGGAAACTTTTGAGACGCTGCCTGTAAAAGCCGCCCAAAAAACCCTGCTTTTGTTGTTCGTAGATTTCTTGGTTGGGGGCGGCTTCGAAACTTGGGCCTCCCGGTTTTTATGGAAATGTAGAGCGGTTGGGATTTTTTCCCTTTAAAGCTTCCCCGGGATCCTTGGGCTTTCAGGGAGGTGATCAGAGCTAAATTTACTGGAGTTGGTTTCCCGGGTTTTCGGGGTACTTGGGGTTTGGGTTTTGGCCCAAAGGCCCGGTCTTCTGTCAGATGTTTTTAGTTCCTTGGGCAATGGCCCAAAGCCCAGGAAATAACCTTTGTTGACACCCCTGTAGTTTTTCTTTAAGGGAAATTGCCCAATTTTAGTTTGTGGAGATTTTTGGGGTAGGGAAATGGGTTAAACTTTCCATGAAACTCGGGGTTCTCCAGGAGTTTAAATCATCCCATACTGAAGAAGCATTTAAAAAAATTTCCCCCCGGGTGGGCTTCTAGCCAAAGGTTGTAAGGAAACCCCCATAGCTTTAGTGGGAAATTTTTTAGGGGCTGTTTTTGGGTCCTTGGGGTGTTCTGGTCCAGGGGAGTGGGAAACCTTGGGGGTGAAGGGAAAAAGGGATTTGGTGTCTTCATGAAAAAAGGGCGCTGAAGAACGCATTGGGAAAATCCAAAATTTTGAAGCAGGGAAACACCCGGGGGGCATATGGACAACAAAGGGGTTCGGGTTGGGGAACCCCCGGGGGTTTCTAATTTTGGTGGCTGCATTGTCTGCTCGCAAATCTTGAATAGCCTGTACTTTTGGGGCCTCCCCCCCCTTCTTTTTCTTCTTCTTGACTGGAAAAAAGAGGCGTGTTACATGGTGAAGTACAGGATATTAGGCCAACAAGGGTTTTGTAAAGGTCTTGGATTTTTTGAATTTTTTTTCTTTTTTTGGCCAAACCTTTTTTTCCTTTTACCAGACTTCAAAAGGGGAATTTTGGGAAAAGGGGAAAAAGCGGTCCTTTTTCCTTTATTCCCCAAAATGACACGGAGGTTCCCGGGAGTAGTCCCAAAATCGTCAGGACCTTGAGACCCTAAGTCCCGTGGTATGTTGTAGAAAAGGTAGGTGGAATCTTTGGAAATTTGGGTTTTTTTAAAGGGGAAATCAAAAACTGCAGGGAAAGGGGCCCTTTGGGGGACAGCGGTACGCATCCATCTTCGAAAGCCGGGTCAAACAGGTCTAATTCCATGCCCCTTTTGGAGTATACTGGGTTTTTTGCCCCCAAAGAGGGCAGAAGGTCTGCTCCATAGTAGATTCCGGGCAGGTGTATGATATAGGAAAAGGATATCAAATCAGGGAAGGGGCCAGCATTTTAAATTGGAAAGGTGAGAGGCGACTTATGAATGCGACCCCTTTCCCCAATTCGCTAAGTATGTCAGGGGTTTTTGGGACCCCAGGAAGGGGAGGGACCCTTTGGGTTTAAAAACACAGATGTGGCCGCACCATGTCCCACCCCTAAAACTGTAGGCTGTCCCGCGACAGGGGAAAATGATAAACCCCAACGCTGGTTTATCACCTACAGAAAAAGAAGTGGGGGGCTGGTGGCCCCAACCCTTCATTAGGGGGCCCTTTTTGGTTTCCGGTAAGACCTTCCCATTTTTAAATTTTTCGATATCCCGAGGAGGTTTGGGGGATGCGGACCCTGCAATTTAGTTTTTAAAAGGGCCGGGTTTATTGCGCGCCCGCAAACTGGAAAGGTTTTTCTGGGCCCTTGGGGGTTCCCTGGGGGGCCTTTTATGGTAGGAGTGGTGGAAACCCGGGGGCTGGGTTTAAAAAAATCCTCACCCCGGCCCTTTAAAACCCTTTTTTTCATTTTTTTTTCTTTCCTTTTCCTTTGCAATCACTTTTTGGAAAAACCCCCTTTCTACAGATAGAGCTTCCTTGTAATCTGAGCCCCCTACACTTGGTTGGGTCCCCCTGCACAAAGGCTTTCTAATTTTTTTTTTTCTTTTTTTCCAAGGCCCTTCAATTTTAAAGCTTGACCAAAAAGGGGTAAATTTTATCTTTTTGGTTGAGGAAAATCCTTTGGTCTTCGTACTGCTGCCCAAAAAGCGAGCAGCCCAAAAGTGTTACGGCCCCCCCCCTTTTCTTCTTGTTTTGGGCATCCCGGGAAAAATGGGGCTTGGATCACTTTTTGGGGGTTTTTCCAAAGGGCCCCCATTTAAGTTTTTTCGCAATACTTTTGGGGCCAAAACTCGAAGGGGTATATGTCTTTTTCCCGTGGGACCAGTTTTTTCTGGGATGGTGGGAAGGCTATTCTTTAGAGGGTTTTTACCCTCACTAAGGTATCCCGAACCTTCAGTTGGCTTTCCCTATATCTGCCTGGTCTGTGCCATTTTCTTAAAAAAATTGCTTTGGGAAAATTCATGGGGGTTTTAGGTAAATTTGTTTACCCCCGAGAGTCTATCTGTACCCCCGGGGGAAGGGCACATATTGGGGGTTTGGCCCTTCTGGTTTACCGGGGAAGGTGGGGTGATCTTTGGGGTCTTCAGGATGGTGGCTGTCCCGGTGCAGAGGATGGAGGAAAAGGGGCCTGTGGTTTTCTTCGTGGGAAAAATCTCCCCTGGGCCCCACCTTTTTGGGCAAAAAAAAAAAAAACCTGTTTGGGGCCTGGGTTGTCGGACACAAACTTATCACTTCAAAAACAACATCATGGCCCCCCAGTGATATATGGAAAAATTGTCATTAAAATGCGTTTTAAAATTTAGAAAGGGGGTATCCCAAAAATACCCCTGAAACCCAAAGGAGGAGATGGAACGTTTGGGGATGTCGTCTCAAGGTGACCCTGCTGGCGGCGTAAGGGGTTCCAGATGGTGATCGAAGGGTCTCTTTAAATTTTATCGGGTTCTTGCTGATTTAGGGGGAAAACGGTGTGAAATTTGGGAAATTAAAATTTGGGAACTCCCAGCCCCCCGGTAAACCCCTGCGGAGCCCCGTTCTTAAGGTTCCCTTTTTTTTCTTGAATTTGGGCCATTTTCCCCCTGGGCGGGCTGCCCCGCCCTTCCCCAATTTAGCTTCGCAGCCCAAAACCCCCAAGTTTGGGTTTAAAGCGGTTTTTTGGTGGGGCTTTATATCGCTCCTCTTTGTGGGTGAGGGTGTCTCCCTGGGCCCCCAAATGAACAGGACCCTTTTTCACTTTGGGGGGGTTTTCCCGCATTTGGACACTCGGGGTTCCCCAAAGTTCCCCATTATGTATCTGTCTTCCCGGTTGGGGGACGGGTTTAATTTGTCTGCCCCCAAAGCAAGGGGGGTTTAGGGGGAAACCCTTTTTTTGGCCCAAAGGGCGTCCCCTGTCCAAATGCCGCCTGTCAGAGGGTTTGGGGGGACACGGCTGGCAGGCCCGAACTCCCCGGGGGGATGATCCAGGCCCCCGTCCACCGTGTGGGGGGGAGATCTCGGGGCGACCCCCGGTCCCCCCCCGGGCTGAAGTTGGCCCGGGAGGAGGCGTCTTTATCCTCTCCCGATCCCCCGGAAAGAACACTGCGGGCCCCGGGGGTGGGGGCGGTCCCCGGTTCGTTGGGGGGGGGGGCCCGGGCGTTAGAGGGGCCCTGCCCCTGATCACTCTCTGCGGTGGGGGCGGTGGGGCCCTTTATTGTTTCTGCCCCTGGGGGGTGACTAAAGGATATAGGGGGCCCGGGACAGGGGGTGTTCAGGGGTCGCCCCCTGGGGGCGGGTTTTTGGGGAGCGCCACAGGGGGTTTTAAATTTCCCCCCCGTCCGGATTTTTTTTCTCCACATACATCAAAGGTCCCATTTTCCCGGGCCATTAAAGGGCGCCATTTTAGGGCCGGGGGGGCAGGAACGGCGGAAATTTAGAATCCAATTAAACATTTTGGGAAATTTTCATGTAACCCTACAAAATTTTCAGCGCCCCTCAGAACCCCCAGTTCCCTCAACTTCAACCCTAAATTTCTTTTCTGCCCGTCCCTGCAACTTTATTAAAATTTTGGGCCTTAAAACCAATCTAACCAACCGTTTCACAAAAAAAAAAATTGCCCTCGAATACTCTTTTTATTTTCCCGCCCAATTTTTACGGTTGGGCGTCCCTTTAGGGCAAACCCCACAAATTTTTTAAAATCTTCCCGCATGATTTACCCTATTTCTTCCCCTTTTTTTTCGAGCAAATATTTCCCCGGCGTCTCCGCGCCTATTGGTAATTATGTTCCGTTTAAACATGTTAAACATGATGATATCTTCCTCTTTCCTCATTTCTTTTGGGAAATTTTTAACAAAGTGTTTGGCCCCACTTGTGGGCCCCCGGGCACAGCCGCTCAGCGCGTGAAACTATCAAAATAATAATGTCCCCAACCTACCCAAAAATTAGTTCCCCTTAACCCCTGTCACAGTAAATTACCCACTATGAGGAATGTACCCCCCCGGTATTCACCAATTCCCCCGAAGTTCCCCATTGAGCTTCAAACTTTAATCACCCGGGCCCCCCGCAGGCTTCTAATTTAGCCCGGCCTTGTACTGTCTAGTAACAAAGAGGAAGAGTCCACTTTCTCTTAAAGGGCTTTCCGAGGGCTATAGTTAGAAAATTTATACACCCAAAAAATACGGGGGAAAGGCTCAGGAATTCAAAAAGCTAGCCGTTTAAAAAAGCCGTACTCTTTCCCGTGGTTCGGGGCGTGGACTATACAGTTTTTTTAAATTTGCAGTCACTTTTTTATGCCACCGGGAGATCAGCAGGGGGCAGGGATTACTAACCCAACAAAATCAAAGGCCAACGGCCCGTCCAATAAATTTGAATATGTATCAACTTACCGTGAATGTGAGGGGTTGATTTGGGTTTTCAGGTTTTCACTCCGATTCCCTTGTCGGGGCTCTGGGGGGGCCCGGGATCTGTCTTAGCCCGCCCCCATTGGGCGCCAAAAAATTTTCGGGGTCGTAAAGCGGGCAAAGGGGGCTCCTGTTCCCTCCCGGTCTCCAAATCAATGTTTAGTGCACGGGCAGGCCAAAGGAAAAAAAAGGGTCAGGGCACGTTGTTCTGGGTTCATTTTTTCCCTGCTTTTCACTTTTTTTCAGGCGGAAAAACAAAAATTTTTGGGAGTAGAAAAAAGGGGGGTGGGGCATGCGCAGTGGGACGTCCATTGGGGGGGTTGGAAACATTTAAAATTCCCTTTTTTGGTTCAAAGTTGTTTCCCGGGGAGATGAAGTTTTTTGGTTGTATAAGCCAATGCTTCTTAGGACATGTAGTCGAAACTCAGTGCTTGTTAACAGGATGTGTATGTGGAATCGCTGTTATCTTGACTGCCTCAATACTGCACAGTCATCATCCTCAAATGGATATATGGATATCTGTATGGTCTTATAAGGAGGAAAGCTTGGTATTTTCTTATAAACAAACTTTAGCTTATTGATGCACACATGTACACATATTAGCATTAACCCTCACAGACCCACAAAGCACCTGTTACCTGTGGAGTAGATTGAATATTTCAGGTAATTTATGGTTAACATAGTTAAAGTCATGGATGTTCTCAATGGTTGTAAATATTGAACTTTCTACAAAGAAGCAACACCCAAAGCTAAGGCCATTGGCCTACTAGGTTAGAGCTATGGGTGTAAATGTTGACACTGGTGTTTTACGGGTACTATTTAATGAAGCTGCCAGTTGAGGACCTGTGAGGCGTCGATTTCTCAAACTAGAGACTCTAATGTACTTGTCTTGTTGCTCAGTTGTGCAGCGGGGCCTCCCACTTCTCTTTCTACTCTGGTTACAGCCTGTCTGTGCTCTCCTCTGAAGGGAGTAGTACACACCGTTGTAGGAAATCTTCAGTTTCTTGGGAATTTCTCGCATGTAATAGCCTTCATCTCTCAGCACAAGAATAGACTGTCGAGTTTCACATGAAAGTTCTCTTTTTCTGGCCATTTTGTGAGTTTAATCGAACCAACAAATATAATGCTCCAGATTCTCAACTAGCTCAAAGGAAGGTCAGTTTTATAGCTTCTCTAGTCAGCAAAACTGTTTTCAGCTGTGCTAACATACTTGCACAAGGGTTTTCAAGGGTGTTCAAAATACAGTAATAATGCGCCAAGAAATGCTGTACTGAAGCTATAATTGTGTAGCTTTGTACGGTTGTAGCGTGCCCCGCCTCCCGCACACCCCCTGAAATCAGGTGCATTACAAAGTGCCGCGGGCGCTCTGTAATGCGCCTGATACTGGCGTATGGCCGAGGTAAAACTATTGCGAACACATCCTTTCAGCCCGACATCTAGCACAGCCCCATTTATGCATGTCTCCCAAAATGTGTACTGCCTTCAAAGGAATCTGTGGTCAGAATGACCAATTGTTTAATTCATGTTTTTATATTAAACACATTTTCTAAGTATTTTTTTATTTTTTTTATTTCCCATATCACCACTAATATTTTTTACAAAAATTCTGAAACCCTTCACTTCTGTCACAAGGCCTAGTAATAGCCTGACACTTCCTTTTCTGTAGAGAAAACTTTTCAGCAGTCTCCCCATTATCAGCACAGGCAGGATTACACTGAAAGGTGACACCAATGTGTATAGATAACACAGGATCCACCAGTCAAAATAGGAGATGTCACGGCTCCCCCTCCCTGCACACTGACTTCTTCCCAGGTCACAGAGCATGGTGAAAATAAGGCTCCGGTCTACAGTGGTTTTCCATGAATTAACAATTGTTAAATTAATAAAAGAGCTATTTACAGTAAGAGTCAATTATGATGGCTTTATGACCCACAAAGCACCTGTTACCTGTGGAGTAGATTGAATATTTCAGGTAATTTATGGTGAACATAGTTAAAGTCATGGATGTTCTCAATGGTCGTAAATATTGAACTTTCTACAAAGAAGCAACACCAAAGCTAAGGCCATTGGCCTACTAGGTTAGAGCTATGGGTGTAAATGTTGACACTGGCGTTTTGCACGTACTATTTAATGAAGCTGCCAGTTGAAGACCTGTGAGGCGTCGATTTCTCAAACTAGAGACTCTAATGTACTTGTCTTGTTGCTCAGTTGTGCAGCGGGGCCTCCCACTTCTCTTTCTACTCTGGTTACAGCCTGTCTGTGCTCTCCTCTGAAGGGAGTAGTACACACCGTTGTTGGAAATCTTCAGTTTCTTGGAAATTTCTCGCATGTAATAGCCTTCATCTCTCAGCACAAGAATAGACTGTCGAGTTTCACATGAAAGTTCTCTTTTTCAGGCCATTTTGCGAGTTTAATTGAACCAACAAATGTAATGCTCCAGATTCTCAACTAGCTCAAAGGAAGGTCAGTTTTATAGCTTCTCTAATCAGCAAAACTGTTTTCAGCTGTCCTAACATACTTGCACAAGGGTTTTCAAGGGTGTTCAAAATACCATTAGATCACTGGAGTGATGGTTTTTGGAAATGGGGCTCTATACACCTATGTAGATATTGCAGTAACAACCAGACGTTTGCAGCTAGAATAGACATTTACCACATTAACAATGTATAGAGTGGATTTCTGATTCATTTAATGTTAGCTTCATTGAAAAAAACTGTGCTTTTCTTTCAAAAATAAGGACATTTCTAAGTGACCCCAAACTTTTGAACGGTAGTGTAGATAATAACATATGGGGCTGTTTTCACATATCAGTGAATGTTTTTTGGTCCAACAACAAGAAGGACAATGGTAGAAAACATAGATGTGAACTAATCCTCAGTGTACTGGAGTCTATCTACACATATCAGGGACCATTCATTAGGTGTTGTATACCACGTCTGTGGTATTTATCAGGATACTTTTTTCACAGCACCAAGCTATTGGGTTCCACAGGGAAATCGTATGCCACCGGGAAACAGAGCAAACTTATAGGACTATGTTTGCCCTATTAGTCTCTATCGGGCCATGGAAACTACGTTTAGGTGTCACGGATGCCCCTGCGACCCTCATCCCGGGTCACAGGCGCATCCGTGCCCCGACTCTGTGCGTCGCCCCGTCCCGCACCTCGGGTCCGGGGTCCGATCATCCCGCTGCCCGGGTCCCCAGTGACTTACCCGGCCACGCTCCTGCCCCATCCGTCTCGGTCCCTCGGCGTGCGCGGTGGCGCCCCTTAGGGAGCGCGCGCGCCGGCAGTCCGAGATTTAAAGGGACAGTGCGCCGGTAATTGGCCATTACCGGGCACTGCTCCTATTTTAGCCCAGCCTCTTCCCAGTGGCCTTTGCCAGATCTTTAGTGCACATGCCTATTGGGAAAGCGTTCCAGAAAGCCTTGTCTTGCCTACCGTGTACCGAACCCATTTGCTTACGTTTTATTAAACACGAACCTTGGGGCCTGCCCTGCCCTTTCTGCCTGTCTACGTTCACGAACCTCAGCCGCCTGCCTGACCTTCTTTGCCTGTCCCCGACTACGAGCCTGACTGCCGATTCTGTACCTCGCCTACACTTGGGCCGCCACCGCAGGCAAGCCGCCAGTGGTAGTGACCTGGTGGACTCCCGCCGCAGCAAGTCCATCCCGCTTTGCGGCGGGCTCTGGTGAATACCGGGAGCCACTTAGATTCCACTCCCTGGTGTGGGCTTACGCCATCGCCTGCGGTGGTACAGAGGATCCACCTCCTGACCGTTACATTAGGTAATTGTTGCGGTATCTTTTTTCACAGTACCTCAATAGATACCACAGATGTGCGTAAAATGGTGTGTGTAGGGCCTCTTAATGTTCTAAGTCAAACCTCATCCAATAGACTGTTCTATGTATATTATGTCTTTAGCTCATCATATAATATATTAGCGCATTAAATCCTAGCTCCTCAATCTGTAGCACTTGTACCTTCTGTCTCTCAAGGAACTCATGTGGTGCTTTTAATAGGAAGCCCAGTGTATGATATAACTTGGGGTAGTTTGATGTAATTTGTTCAAGTAGAGGGTACTTAAGAAACACCAATGTAAATTACAACATAAAAACCTCCTGTTGGTCACTGCAGGACCCCTTAGATACCATATTCAAAAACAGTTTTACATACCAAGTGCTTCCTCTGTCAGCTCAATTGTACCCCAATATGACATGATCTCAAGGGCTTATGAGTTAGTATTGCAGTCCAAGATCTAACAAAGGCCCCCAGGTCTGTCATATTGGCCTAGGTTAATGCTATGTATGAACCTATTATAATAAGGAGTTTCACATAAAGAGGGGGCTTCCTCTTCCTGACAGCTCACTGATATCTCACCATTATATAGTGGGGTACCTATGCGTTATCATCACAGTCCTAGTCCTAACAGAGGCCCCAAGTCTGCCATATAAACCTATGTTATGAATGATCCAATTATAATAAGCCATTTGGAAGATATAGTAAACGTCTTTTAAATGGTACGTCCTGTCTGTGGAACAACAAGTCCCAGCCATCCCACCGCATTATATGTCTAGCTGTCTTGCTTGTTTAAAAGGTACGTCCTGTCGTGGAACAACAAGTCCCAGCCATCCCCCCGCAAATTTTATGTCTAGCTGTTCTGCTTAGTTTAAATGGTACGTCCTGTCTGTGGAACAAAAAGTCCCAGCCATCCCACCGCATTATATGTCTAGCTGTCTCTGCTTAGTTTAAAAAGGTACGTCCTGTCTGTGGAACAAAAGTCCCAAACCATCCCACCGCATTTATGTATAGCTGTCTCTGCTTAGTTTAAATGGTACGTCCTGTCTGTGGTACAACAAGTCCCAGCCATCCCCGCATTATATGTCTAGCTGTCTCTGCTTATTTAAAAAGGTACGTCCCGTCTGTGGACAACAAGTCCCAGCCATCCCACCGCATTATATGTCTAGCTGTCTCTGCTTTGTTTAATGGGACGTCCCGTTGTGGAACAACAAGTCCCAGCCTTCCCACCGCATTATATGTCTTGGCTCTTGCTTAGTTAAATGGTTTCGTCCTGTCTGTGGAACAACAAGTCCCAGCCATCCCACCGCATTATTGTTAGCTGTCTCTGCTTAGTTTAAATTTACGTCCTGTCTGTGGTAACAACAAGTCCCATCCATCCCACCGCATTATATGTCTAGCTGTCTCTGCTTAGTTTTAAAGAAATTTTTGGAAAAACCCCCCGGCCGCTCCAA